>NIUQ01002048.1:0-24919 GCA_002796945.1 Plectus sambesii
AACACTAAATATTTGCATATATTCAATTTTTTGAATCTCTCGACTGCATATCATTTTACACAGCACGTATTTCGTAGCACTTCACAGCGTAACGTGTGGTCTCGTAACGAAGCGCTCAGCAAACAGCAGTGCGGTAGTTTACCTTTCAAGGCAATGCACGTCGACCAAACTTTAGGGGGTTATAACTTTTTAAGGGAGTCGAATCTGAAAAAACTGAATGCGCAGCGATGATCAGCGTGTTTGACTTGACAACATATCAAAAAATAATTTTTCACCGCAGTTCCCCTTTAAATAATTCATAATAGGCTTCACTCGCAATCATTCACCCGTTGATCTGATTGTGTTCGAGTCATACGGCTTCCCCATCTGTTTCATGTTCTCATAATCCTTCAGTTCCTCTCTTCAGCAATATGCATTAGCGGACGCCATGTTTTCTTCCTGCTGTTAAAAAAAGCTGCTTACCTGCAGAAGTAGAATTGACTATTGCGCCAACTTAGCATCCCTTCGAGATCGCTTTGTTTAAGTGTCCCTTTATATAATATAATAGCTTAATTAAATTTTTGATCACCTGCTATCAAGTAACATTCTGTGGTGTGTTCTCTCTCTGTTTTATAGTCAAACTTTAATTTACAGCTACACTGCTGCAACATCCTAGCGTGAGCAGCAATCTTTGGATTGGAGGCTTTGCTTACAATGGTCCACCGTTTCAATGGACCGATAAGAGTACCTTTTCGTTTACAAATTGGGCGCCAGGTCAACCACCGCCTCATCCAGATGGCTGCGTTCAAGTGTGTCAGAAAACTGATTCAACCTGCGTTCAAGATCAATGGACAGTTGTTCCTTGCGAAACTACACAATCTTTCGTTTGTAAGCATTACATACAATGATGTTATCTTGTTTTGAGCACGGTAATTCAAAAATGGCGCGCATTTTATCTTTCTTATTCCTAATTATAAAGTAAGTCTTTGATTCCACTTCTACAGGGTGGCTCAAAAAATTCTTTGTTTGTTATTTTGCGCAGAGTGAACGGATTTTGACGACTTTTGTCTCATTACATAGGGCTTGGTCTAAAGTTTAAAAAAAAGCGGCGGCGTTTGAATATTTTCAGGGGGACTGCTACAGTAGCACTAAAACACAACTGAACAGCACCTTTTTTGGGTCGACTTTGACCCCTTGTAATTCAATCGTCTTCCATCGTGGTGACTTCAAACTCGGCAGAGCTCTTCTGACAAATTGTGCGAATCTTTTGCACCATTGAGTTGTTTAGGGCCACTACCATATCTTGAGATATTCAAAAAAACTTTTATAGTCGAAAAAATGCTCAAGTTTGAGTCCTCAGATGTTGACAATATAAGCAGTTATCGAAAAAATTTTTTCACTTTCAGATACTAGGGTATGTCTAGTTTGTTTTCCCGCAGGATTTTGTTTTTTCATGGACCTTCATATTTGACCTCCTGAGTAATCATGGGATGAAAATTCGATACTGGCGAAAACTATCGAATTAAACCTAATTTTGCTTCTCATGACATGCCCTAGATTAAATGACTGCTAAAAGTGCTCGGAAGTGCTCGCATTTAATGCTTCCTTAAAAACTCAGTGTCTTTAAAATCTAAAATTTATATTTAAAAATTCAAATTCAATATTGCAAAAGATTCACAAATTTTGTCAGAAGACCCCTGCCGAGTTTTAAGTCACCAGGATGAAAGGCAATTGAGTTATAAGGGGTCAAAGTCGACGCAAAAGAGGTGCTGTTCAATTGTGTTTTTGGGTTACTGTTGCCTTCCCTTAATAACATTCAAATGCCACCGCGCTTTTTTAAACTTCAGGCCAAGCCCTATCTAATGAGACCAAACTCGTCAAAATCCGTTCACTCCGCGCAAAATAACAAGCAATGACTTTTTTGGGCCGCCATGTATAATACATCTCGAGAGCGAATAACGAAGGGGAATTACGTGTTTTAGTTGTCAGAGTCGATCCTTTCCCTATTGGATTAACAGTTTCTCATGTAAGTAATGTGAAAAAGACAATGCGAACTATCCTTTCTGTCCGCGAAAAAAAATCTTGACGATAGAATGATGATTATGACCGGGATTGGGTGACGAAGGCGAAACAACAGAACGAATGAGCGCTCGGTGCAATACGGATGCGCTGCACGCAATGTATCTCAATATGTAAATCGTTTGTCAATACAAGAAACCTAAGACATGCCCATTCGGATGAGCACAGACTATCCGAAGCCGTTCGCGTATTGATCCCATATTTCGGTCGAGGACAGAATGGGCAGCTCGTTCTGTGATTTTCGCAGCACCTTTGAGTGAGAATTTAATATCACTCTCTATCGCGCTAATCGACATGAATATTATTTGAGGCGAAATTTTGAGTCTTCCAAAAGATTGCCATGAATTGCGCAAGAGGGATAGCAACCTTCCAAGCGGAGTATATTTGCTGTATCCACCAGGTATACCAGCTTTCAACGCATACTGTGATATGGAGACTGATGGTGGTGGCTGGACCGTCTTTCAAAGGTAACTTTTTAAATCGTTCAATTGATATTTAACATGCATCTCTGTTTTTGCAATAACAGTAGGATTTATTGTTGATTTTGTATAAAGTTATTCAAAATTTGATAAGCATGTGGCAGAATTACATCTTTTATGCATATAGTTTTTCTTATTGTTTTAGACCGAGCTGTTAGACTCGAGTCCTGCTCAAAATTAATAAAAATTTTTTTGTTCAATCTACTACACTTGCCCCTCTAGAGTGAAATTGTTATTGTAAATATCATTTGATTTAGACGCATTGATGATAGAATTTCATTCTACGATCAACTGTGGAATGATTATAAAGTTGGATTCAACAATGGATTGGAGAACAATTTATGGCTCGGAAATGATAATATTCATGTTCTGAGTACCAAAGATTCGAATGTCGAGTTGCGAATTGACCTTTGGGGCGATCGATATCCAAATACACGCTATCCAAATGGATACTGGTGGGAAAAGCACGCTAATTTCTCTGTAAGTCATGTGGTACTTTGATAATAGAGCGAATTTAAAATAAATATGCTTCGCTACATTCATGCATAGCTTTTGCCTTTTTAATAGGTTCAATCTTTAAGTGCTTGCAATAGGAGATTTTTGTCCTGTGTGGATTATTAATATTGCACTTGATTTTCTCGAAATTACTCTCCCCCCTTGTACTCTGTTTTCGAAAAGCTATAAAACAGATCGTAACGACTGTTTGATCACAAACAATATCATCCACAGAAGCTTTACATATCTATTTTCGAAGATAACTTGCTTGACCTTCAACTGTTTCGCAAAAAACTTTTTACCGCTTCTTGAGAAGAGTAGAGGTGGGCGTTATTTCGAGAAACTCCGATAATACTCATGCATTCAGTCTGTCAAATACCTTAAAATCTGTTTTATATTTGTCACAAATTCAAGTTAAAATAAATAAAATTTATTTTTTTAGCTTCTTTTGTGATTTATTTATCATTTATATTAAAATCTTACAATTTTATCTTGCAACCATTATTTCTTATATTTGATAGCCGATAAATTTTTTCTATATTTTAAATGTTTTACCACGAAATTCAGAGATATGTCAAATTTAATAAATTATGAAAAGATATAAGGTATTAGAATACATTTTGATTGCTTAAACGATTTTCAGCTAATAATTTTTGTTTTATTACTTCTGTAGTACAATTGTGTTACTGAATATGAATCACTTTAAAATTTATTAACGAACTTTGAACATTACGACATTTTTCTGAAAACGAAAAATACTTGATTACGTTGACTTCTGCGAAGTAAGAGATACTGAACTAAAAGATGTTCTGCAGAGGAGGCGTTCTGCACTTGTAATTATGAAATACAAGCTTTTGATATCGTTTTATGATAGAAAATCTATTCCAGCCTATTCGCAAAATAAATAATGACCAAATCATGCTTGTTATCTGTTCTCTGAAATGCCAGCTAAACAATACTTTTACAGATCGACGATGAAGCACATTTCTACACCCTACGCATATCGTCTTCATACATAGGCAATGCATCAACGTCGTCAGGATTCGGCATTTCTTCTTCAGATAGTTTGAAATTTTCGACACTTGATGCGAGTCATGGCGCCGACACTTCTTGTTTTTCTCCGCGCCAATTAGGGTGACTTTGCAGCTTTCCAATTTTTTAGTGTGATTGAATTTCAGCGGATGGTGGATGAATGATTGCGCTAATTCTGCTCTGAACGGCAAATATGTGCCGTCGAGTTGGGACGGAGGATATGGGTTTCTCTGGGTTACTGATACCTATTGGATCGCTCCACTGCAGTCTCGTATGATGCTACGAAGTCTTGCGTAGAGAAAATTTTCAATCGTTCTGCTCTTACGTGAATCAAGAGATGGTTCGAGATAACTACCTCTTCCTCAAACTCGCTGTCCTTACTTAGTGAAATTGTTTATCAAACTCTCTTCGTTGTTGAATCACCTTGGTACACATGTATTCGTACACGAAACGTTTCGTTACGATTTTTGTTTCGAATCCGATGTGCGCACTAAGTATGAATGTAATGAACCATCAATGGCATACTTAGTAAACCTAATTGTACTGGCGTATGAAATGTGATCGATTTCGTCGTTCTGTCATATATTCAACAATTCAAAGAAAATAGGAAAGTTCTCAGCAATAGACCCTCTCCATCGTTTAGTCTCTAACGCCTATAAAATGATATCGCTGAAGAATTCCTTTTGTTTCCCCTGCATTCTCTCAAATTTGGGTATTTCTGTATAAAGTATAGCATTGTCACTATAAATGATTCATAATCCCAGCGAGCTGAGCAGATCACAAAAAAGGTGCTCCTGTATACCAGTTTGCTTTCACTGATCAGAGCGCACTTTTTGTCAGTTTCATGCTCGCCTCAACAGACCATCACCAATCCCGGCTAATGAGCGGTACATTGCGCACTAATTGTGAGAACCACATTGGGGGTGGGTGCAGAAACCACTAAAACAGCGCACAAAAGCGGCGTTGTATTGCATTCCGTCATCAAAGTACTTTTCGAATCATCACCATGCGGTCGCTACTGTTTGCGTTGTTTGCTGTCTTGACATACAGTCAATATGCGCATGGTCAAACTTGTGAGTTATCAAATTTGTTACTATATATGATTATGAATTCTCAAATAAGTATGGCTCAGTTTCAAGGGAAGCTTCGGTCACGCCTAGCTTTTTAGAGTGTACTTTATAAAGTCCTTAAAGTGCATGACGTAACAAAGCTGAAACAAGTACTTTAAGGACGTAAAGTACGACCATGGATAGGAATACGATTTCGGGAACACAGTCTTAAATATGAACGCCAGTATGCGTTCTCATTTTCTAAAAGAAACTTAAAAGCACCATCACAGATTTTGATAGTTTAACAACCTATACATCTCTTAACATTAACTAAATCGTAAAAATAACGATATGCTTTCGTATACTCATAAATTGAGTATGAATTTATTAATTAATAAAGAAGGTTGTAGTCTGAGGGAGCCAAAACCGAGGTTTAGGAATCAGGACCCGAGTTTTCTCCGAATTTCGAGGTCCAGCTATGCAGCTAGATTCGTGGAGAAATATCGGGTTACAAAAATTCAGCCCTAAATTATTGCGCATAATCAACTATCCTGGTCTTATTGACACTCGCTTACCGACTGCAATCCTTTTTCAGGCAAGACGTTCGTGAAAGTACTGGACAATGTCTATTTCAAAGAAGACTTTGGGGAGTCGAAAAGGAAAACAGTCGTAGCATCCAAAGATTGTCAAGCGGCATGCAACTCAGAAACAACGTTCAAGTGCGCAGCATTCCTTTGGGTATCGCCCAGCGGCGACTGCATACTGCTTGACCAAATTTCTCTGAGCAAGAAAGTACTGGTTACGAACAGTCTTTACGACCTTTACGTCCCGTTTTGCGGTAGTGCCCAAGGTAATCAAAATGTCACACCGTCGCATATTTCGCTTCGCATCGGGGCGCAAGCAAGTGAACTAAGGATATTTCATGAATGAGAAACGTTTAAAAGCACTACAATAAATTATAATAATTATTGCTTTCAGCACGCGTCTGGCTTTAAAAACTTTTAGTTATGCTCGTTATGCTTCCTGCCTAAAGAAAGTAGCTATAGTTCAGTGGCGCTCCTAGAAATGAAGAATGATAGCTGAAATAGAAAACGATCCGATAATGTCACCCTTCGAATTCATAGATCAGGGGCCAGTTTCATAAAACTAGTTCAAATGCGAAATGTAAACATGTAATTATGTTTCACATTTCCATTGATCTCCTGAAACTGGTCCTTAAGTGCAGACTGTACCGTAATTTCTTCAGGTACCACAATAGATACATGAGCAACTTTAATGATTGCAGCTCTTGCAGCAGCACCGTCGATCGGCTCCTGTAAATACGAAGTGACGAAATCGAATGTGGCAGTAGCGGACGGTGTGCAGCCCGGCTTCATTTCGCCATCGGCATGCCAGGACCTTTGCGTCGGGAGGTTTCGCAATATCGAATGCACGGCTTTCCTCACTTCTCCCGGCAACCCAATGTACTCGAAATGTCTACTCTACGCTAAAGTCGACGACAGCGATGTAAAAGACGGCAACATGGTTTTGTGGACAAAAGTTTGCTCTCCGTAGAACAACTGAACAACAAGATTGCTATAGGGTTTTAGACGCGAGTAAAAAGTGTAAAAATGACAGTCAGAACTGTTCAGCACAAGAATGTTATGTTCCATTCGATTTTTTAAATAAAAAGCGCCAAATTTGGTGCACTACGCAGATATAAAGCACATGCGACGGCAAAACGGTATTACTTAACGCATAAAGAATATCCCTCAAGTGCTATCACATTGCATAGTGTCACGATGCTACAGTATCCTTCACTGAATGCAACAACCTTGTATCAAAGTTTTTGCATTCAATGGCTCCATTATCTACCAAAACATATCCCCAATCAATAGCGATCAACGTCGCGTGGAAAACTGACAGCAACAGGCGTGTTGTTTTCGTTGCGCTGTTTTGAATGTCATTAGCGTAAACTCACCAAGCGTGTGACCAAACCTGCGCCCAAGGCTATTTGCATAAAATGTGTTGAATGGGGCGACGCAAATATGTCGTCGCTCATTTTTGGATAACACCGGCTCAAATGACGTCATTTTACGCGCTTGCTCCAACCATCCAATCAATACCGAATTGAAGTTTTCATCAGAAACAAAACCAAATCCTAGAGTCAGTCACATGGATTCGCCAGGAATGTTCATAAACACGTGATCAAGTACAATGATGAGCAGCGGAGAAAAGCGAACAAAGTAGACAGAGCAGACACAGACGCACAAGAACACGCGCACATCACGAAGGAACAGGAATTAATTAACGCCCACAACGCCTCTCCCATTATCAATCATCGGTCATTCACCGCGTTACAGTATCGTACCTATCTCTACCTAGTCCATATCAAAATGGCACGACCAATAACAACGACAGAAGCAATCACTCGAATAGACGCAGCAATGAAATAAATAGGATTCAAGTAGGAAATACCCCCTAGACAGCAAGTAATGCGGTCGATTGGTAGGAAATATTAAGATCACATTCACAAAGATGGAACGAAGACGCTGACCAAACTATCCGGAAGCCACTTTCGCAATACTGTTGCCATGACAACTGTTGAGAAAGTGTGTGGATCGCGCTGTTTGGTTGCTTCTGAAGTGAGCGTGAAAGTTCCCTCCGCCAATGTCGAAATCGACCAATCAGCGCGCTTCCCACAATGGCGGTCGCACCATTTAGTTGTCATGGCAACGGTTCAGTGAAATTGGGTCCGAGCCATGGAACCTCGGGTGTCTATGGAGCGACAGACGTGTAGCAAATATTGAAATTGAAAGATATCGCGGATGGATATAAAAATCTGACGAGTTCTTTAATTGGCGGTCAACTGTCGCAGCTCGTCCAACACCGAAGATATCAACTGTTGATCGGCGCACTTTCCATTGAGGCTCACGCGGCCATCCTGTAGAGAAAATTGACATGAACTCATTGCAAAATGACTCGGGATGATACAGAATAATTCACGATGATGTGAAATGATTTAGAATGATGCAAATTGACTTGTTGCAAAACTTTCTAAGAAAATTTAGTATAATTTTAGGTTTGCGCTGTTATTTCGAATTCGCAAAAAGCCGAAGCCACAAGTGACCGGATCTTATACCTCATCTACCGTAAACCTTCTCTGACCAATTGCTGAGACAAATCGCTCGATCATATGGATGCAGAAAGTTTCAACTCTGTTTAAAATAATCAACAAGTCATTCTATATATCACGCATGTCATACAGTACACTATTGTATGAATGCGCCGTTAATCGCAAATAATTACAAACCAACCTGCACTTTGACGAGAACGCAAACAGGCTCAGCTCGGATGGTTTGCGAGTAGAGCGACGCAGACGTGCCCTGCTGGTCGACAACTGAAACTAGCGCATTTCTCTCAATGCTCACATTTCACATACAGTGCAACACGCATAAGTGCTCAACCCGGATAAGTGCAAGCTGGATAAGTGCTCAACCCGGATAAGTGCAAGCTGGATAAGTGCACAACCCGGATAAGTGCAACCCCGATAAGTGCACAATCCGGATAAGTGCACAGATTTTCGGTGCTTTTCCATACCCCGAACTTTTTTCGCCCTTTTTTTGTACATGATCCAAACCCGGATAAGTGCACAACCCGGATACGTGCAAACCGGATAAGTGCAACCCCGATAAGCGCACAATCCGGATAAGTGCACAGATTTTCGATGCTTTTCCATTCTCCAAACTTTTTTCGCCCGGTGTTTTGTACATGATCCAAACCCGGCTAAGTGCACAAAACTTTCTTGCCGAATCGATGTGCACTTATCCAGGTTTCACTGTATTAAATGTCAAAGGACGAACCGGTAAAGTGGCCGTGGAAGCAAAGGTTTCGGACGACGTCATTGAGCGAGTCGGTGGTGGCGAACTGAAGCGAGGAGCTCGCCTCCAACTCGCCGCTCGATATCAACTCCGAGAAGGCATCGCTGAAGATGGAAAAGAGTGATAAGAGAGTTGAATGATAAGCTGAGAATGCAATGAATATTTCTAAGACTGACTGAGAAGGCAAGTAAAAATGATGATTTAAAATGTAAACACACCTGCCGATCGTAGCCGGAACAGTAAAGGAAACGCAAGGAAATTTGAGATGAAAGTCGATTTTCTCGGGCACTGATCCGTTTTCGGTCTGCAACATGGACACAAGTTAATTGGCAAGTTTCCAAATATAGTCCGCGTGACAGTCGTTGGCCGAGCGGTGCAAAGGGCTTTTCGTAGTATTTAATGGTACACAAAAATGTGCAACGCAGGATGGAAAAGTTCCTTGCATGCATCGGTCAACAATTATGAGGGGGGCTTATAAGAATTCAACGTACTTCGACCAAGAAGGTGAGCGTTCCTCGCAGCTTCTGGGGCACATTGATCGCCTCGACGGCAAACCTGAACACGTGCTCGTTGGACACGCCCTGCGGCAGGTTGAACGGCACCTTCAGTGCTCCCTAAATAGCAGTATATTATGTAAGTTCTGCGAATGCAGGCAAGGCCGTGTAAGAGAATCTTTTCAATTTCGCATTCTCATATAAACTATTTTCATTTAAATAAGGATACTTTTTAATCAAAAAAGGACATTTTCAGATTTAAATGAAATTTTAAAAATGTCTTCTTTGAATTGTAAAACGTTCTTATTAAATTGAAAATAGTAAAGCCAGGTCCGACTATAATATGCAAATTTTAGGTAAATACCTGCGGAGCGGCGGGATCGCGCAGCATTTTCGTATTCAACGAGTCGAGCACATTAAATTCGATCTGGCGAATTTCGTTCGCGCCCACGTTCGCGAATATCACAGCCGAAGCCACTTGATTCGCATCCGCCGTAGACACACGCGTTTCATACGTCTGCAACAAGGTGTTATTCATGTTAATTGTACGCCCTTTGCAAACTTTCAAGCGATTTCTGGTTTACTGATATGAGAATTTCTCTTTCGATCTTCATTTATGAACAGATTTTCAAGAACAACATTTCACTAGACTAAGTTTTACTGAATTATCTAAAATTCTTTGTATCATCATATTTCATGCTGGTGAGCGCAACTATAGACGGTAATGACCATCTACTACTACTATCAAATCGTAAAAAATCCACCTTTTTCACTTGATAACATAATAAAGAAGCAAATGACTGACCATTCGGACAAATGCATTTTCGGCTAAAAGATGATAGGAAGTCATCGGGGGAAGATTAGTCGGCGTCGACACCTCCTTCTTGGGCGTCGCCGACCCTTCGACCGCACCGTTCGTTTGCTTGCTCGGAGTGCAAACGCCGCTTGCGACCTAAAAACAAACATTAGAATCCTGAAGTATCGAAATTATTGAAAGCAATAAGAATATTTTAATGGGCGCTTGTTGCCTTCCACATTTCAATAAGATGTATGCGCAAATCCTTAAGCATGCGGCAAAATATCAACAGAATGACCTATCACTATGGTTGCAATTGCAATATTTCATTGAAATACATCTTAGATGACCGACAAAAATGCAGAGATAAACATTTCTTAAGCTTGAAACAAAGATTGAATATAAAACTGGTCGACTATAAAAGAAGATAAAAGGATGTGGTATATTACCTCATACTCGTTCTTATCATGAACAGCGAGATGGTGCGGAGCGTTCTCAGCAAACTCCTCCCCGCTTCGGGTCGACGAGTGGCGTTGTTTCCGCTTCGACTCCTTCCCGTGGTGCTTCTCCGATTTCTTCGGCTTCTTCTCTTTCTCCGGTGATCGAGACTTCTGAAAATATTAATACTATTTTCCATGGGCTTTTTGTCTCCTAAGAGCAGACGAGGGTGGAGACTTTTGAGTGTTTCGCGAGTAAATCAATTATTGACGCGGCCACATAATGCATAAGTGTTCCTAAGGGCCGAAAATTACTCATCCTTTCACATGTGATTACGAATTCGTGTGCATGGCCATTCTAAGTGGGCTCTCGATCCACAGGTATTCACATTCATTCCATTTAACTTCAAATCTTTCTCTGTTCCACACGGAGTTCATCAACAAAGAACCACCACCTTAATGCGCGTAAGGAGCCGCCTATTCGTCATCAAATCGTTTCAAATCAGTACAAACAACACACATACACGAAATGTTAAAGTTATACCTTCTTTGAGACCTTTTCCTCGGCAGCGGCTGGAGGGGCGGGAGCGCTGCTGGCATTGAGCCAAAAGTCCATGTCATCCTGAGGTTCGGCAGTCGGCGCGGGAGGAGGGGGAGGTGGGGGCTCGTCAACGACTTCCTTGGCCGACTTCTTGCTCTTCTTGGGCTTCTCCTCCTTCGGCGCCTTTGGAGTCTTCGACTTCTTCGTCTTCTTGTCCGCTTTGCTCTTCAAGCCGGCCGGCTGACCGAGGTCGAGCGACGCGACGCGATGCTGCGCGACCGGCAGGCGTTCATCTTCGCGCAGCGGCTGGTCCAAGTCCATGTCCAGCGCCTTGTAGGGATCGCCGGTGCCGTTTTTCTATAAAAGGCAATGTTATTTTCTCGTTTAAATACAGTAGTCATCATTTTTAGTGCTATATGGGGGACCAGTAGATACTGACTGGCACAAGAGATAAACAATAATTGCTCTACGCAATTACCGTTAGAAGCGGAACCGGTGTAAACGAATTCTACTGTAGAGTATAAATCGTTTACACTGGTATATAGGGAACAGGCACATGTTGATCGGTATGACCAATACGAGCGCCTAACATCAGCACAATTTATTTAGCTTTTCACGTATTATTTCAAACACGCGAACGCCTGATTAGGGTTGAGAGCTGGATTCTGTACGGTGATATATGAAATACGGTAAATATTGTACTAGTGTTGGGCGCATGTCTGTTTCAGCGCGTAAATGAGCATAATGAGAATACGGACAGAACAGCTCAAAGTGATAAGAAAAACGCTGGCTCTTACCTTTTTTGTGCCTTCTTCTTCGTCATCTGTAGATTTCGCTCCTTCCGGCATTTCGCCGTCCGCTCTGTTGACCTGAAAAAATCAGCGATATTATGATTGCGAATTAGGAAACGATGATCAATTCAACAAAACTATAGGCGCCCCTGTGTTTTGCATGGTGATGCTAACAAAAAACGTACTGGTGTTAAGACGCTTGTATCAAAAAGCGCCGGTTCCCCATTAACCGTTATAAACGATTTCTACTGCCATTATTTCACAGCGTCAAATCGACATACCTGATGGACAACCGGCAGATCTTCGTCGTCGCTGGAGCTGACGCGTCCCTTCTTGCCCTTCTTCTTGCGCTTCTCCTTCTTCGCTTTCTTCCAAGACAACGTCGATTCTTGCTGCTCCATGTACTTGTTCAAACCGACAACGCCTAAATCAAAGGCTATTATTTATCGCTATGGAAGATAATTTTATGGCCACTAAATGATCACATAGAGGCTATTTTATTTTCACTAAATCTGCATTCTGAAAGTAATCTCAGCTCAATTTAAAGCTAATTTTACAATTATTTAAAATCATTTATCGCTGCAGAAAACTGATAAAGTGTTAAGTGGTGCGAGAAGTCTTTTCAAAAACTTCCTCTCATGTTTAAATAAAGCTACAGTCAACTGTATTTATAACTTCGGTCTTAAGCCAAATCCCCTGACCGCTGTAATAAACACAATTGACTGCATGTAACTTTCCGGGCTACCGAATACTAATAGAAAACAAAATAAACAATAACATTTCTCACCTGGAATCTCGAGAGGGCTCTGCAGGTCAAGCGGGGTGGCCTCGACCGCTTTCTCGTCGGAATCCTTTCTCGATGCCAACTTCGTCGGTCGCTTGGCTGTCGCCTTCGCGTCGCCCTTCATGTAGTACGGATTGCTTTCGATATCCGCTTGTCGCTGAGCGCGCATCTGAAAGAGGCGAACAGATAGAGAGAAATCAAAGAGTCAAGGCGGTGAACATGTGGCTGTGATCTCAAATGACATGCGCTGATTTACGTATGCTGTAAGCAGTTGAAACGTTATGATGCGAAGTTTGGGTAAGCATTTCTAAACGTTTTGCTTTCAAAGCGGCGTTTTGAACGCGTGTAAGTAATCATTAAAGTGAGGCGGACTTAGGTACAGTGAAATTCACTTATACCGGTATTTGAGGGACCGATCAAAATTACCTGTATAATCGAAATACCGGTACAGTCAAAACCGGATAAGCGGACACCGCATAAGCGGACAAACCGGATAAGCGGACATTTTTGGCAAGCCCCGTGTGCGAAATTTGTATGCAACCATGACCGCTTAAGCGGACAAACCGGATAAGCGGACACATTTCTCTTGCCGGGTCAATGTCCGCTTATCCGGTTTTGACTGTATACGCAAAATTATTTGTGTGGTAAGATGCACTTTAGGACCGACAAAAATTACCGGTATAAGTGGAACCGTTATAAGCGAATTCCACTGTACGTGCGAACATACAAACGCGTCCTCTCTGTAGAACCCCTCCAGCTGCGCAATAAAAGATAAGCAGACCTTTTTCATCTCTTCCGGCGACGGCTGCTCGTATTTTTTCTTCGGTTCGGCTTCTTCGCCGAATGGCCGGGGCGCGCCAAATCCGGCAAACTCGGAGCGCACTGTCGGTCCATTCTTTCGCTCCGGCTCTTCTTCCGACTCGCTCGAACTCGACTCGACCGGCGGCTCGTTGATCCACGTGTCGAGATCCAGTCTGAATATGTGATACTGTAAGGGTAGAAATATTGGGTGGTACTTAATTTGGGTGACTGGTTCAGTTGGACCAATTCGGAGTTGGTCTAACCACCAAATTCACTCAGATTCAATCCCACCCAATAATTTTTTGCTTCAAAGTGCCTAACTTGGGTAACTAATCGGTTTGACTCAGTGACATTATAAGAGTAAACATATTGGATACGATTCAACATAGGTGGTCGACCGGATCACCCAATTTACCCAAATTTAATACCACCCAATAATTTCTCGCCTTACAGTAGTTCAGCTAAGTGGCGACTGGTACACGATATAAATTCTAACACCTGTGAGGCAATTTACTATCTAGCGTATTTTACTGTACAAATTATAGTATTTTACGCTAATCAGGCGTCCGCGTGTGTGTAAATACTCGCGGAGAAGCATAACTATCCAAGTGGTGTTAGGCGCTTGTATTACGTACCAGCCGCCCCTTAGCCCTACTAGATATATGACGGTTTTTTAGGGTTTTACAGTTGCAGACATAACGCTGTTTTATTTTATAATTTGTCAGTGTTTCAATTAAATTTGTCCTCCTTGCAATTAATTTCTTCATCTCTGCGTTCAAATGCAAGTTTGATGGTGCTGAATGCAGAGAAGACAAAATTAAATACAAAACTGATGAACTATGTTGAAAGCTGCCGTAATCTATTCCATCACCCTAACGTACAGCATCCATTCCGTTCTTCAGCGAGTTTTGAATTCTATCATAAAAAATTTAAAATTTTTAGAAACGTCGTAAGAATCGGTAAAATGAACTATACAACAAAAGGATACAAAAAATCAATTTCTTTGCAGCAAATAATCCATAAAAATCCGTCAACACTATACCGCACAATTCTCATAACAAAAAGATCAAAAAGCATACATAAAATTGCGTCGTAATCAGTAACCGAGTCACAAAGATTAAATACAAATAAAACTTTCTTTCAAAAGGCTTACCCAGGAGGAAGCGGGACTTTGCGCTGTGCCTTCGCAGCGACAGGATTCAGTTCTCCTTCGAAGAGGGCGGTGACATCGGCGGCGATCTTCTCCCGCTGAGCGTGCAGCTTCTCAATCTCGCGCACCATCTCGAGCAGAGTGCAAGCCTGAAACACGACGAAAATTGCGCCAAATTCAAATTCATGCTTGCATTCTATTCCCAGTTCTCCCGCAGATATCAGGGGTCAGTGACGGTGCTGTTGAGACTCAAAGGGATGGGCTTATTCAGCGACCAACGTCCTAACAACTCACTACTATAAGAAACCGGTCGAAACGCATTCGCTCGGTGGCTGAGCCATAAACCAAGTGGCTGATTCCCAGATCTTCAATATTTTGCACGTCAGACTCTTTAGCGATTATTAGAATGAACCCCGAGGCGTTGACTTAATTCTTCCATCCCTTCACATTTAACATCCTTTCTCCAAACCGATCGCAAAAGGAAATAAACAAAAAACACTCTTTAAAATCCCCTACCCTTTCTTGTCCTTCGAGATTGTCGGTCTGTTCAAACTGGGGCAGCTTGGAGAGCATGAGATTGTCGAGACTCTCCACGGCGTCCCAATCGTCTTCCTGTTCACTTTGGCTCAACTGAACGGCGTACAACTTGGCAATGTTCTGCACAAAGGTACTCTGAATGTGGCCCGGCATCATCGACACTTTCGCCTTCAGCATCGATTCCAACACCGACTGAACGTTTTGCACGTGCCTGCAATGGTATGACATGTATAAACCCGTCCAAAATGCGTTACAGATTCGTACAACTGTCAATTATAATTAAAACACACCACTGCCATAGTAGTAGATCTCTAAGACTCGCGATGAAAACCGATCGATAAGATAATCATTATCAGTAAAAATTCATGCTATGTTTTCATACAGGGTCTTTTACCGTGTTCTGGCATGCTTGCATTATGAAATTATAATTTGCCCCTTTCGCATTCATAAATCAGTTTTGCATTTCAGTTTGTCAACCTTGCGTCCGTATCGAAAGCGAAGATGACAAAATAGAATCCAAGTCTTTTAATATGCTTATTTTCTAATTGATCAACAGCTAAGGATACGATTAAGTCACCGAACCAATATCCTACAATCGGAGGCCCATTTCAATTTCGAACAAGGCGAGCTAAAGGCGACGCAAAGAACATTAAACTGCCTATAGGGGAAATTTTTCGATCAGTAACGAGCGTCGAGACCGAATACCGTAGTACGCCTAATTTAGCCTATCTTTAGCACGCAGCACGTCAAGGAAAGTCTCAGGATAGACTGTTTTGCCGTTACTCAGTGAAAAATTTCCCCTATATAAACTAAATGCGCTCAACCGCCAGTAAGACCAAAAGTATGGACATACGGACGAACGTACAAGCCAGAGGTATATGTGCGCGCATCAGGCGCAGAGAACAAAGAAAACATTGCTTACTCGGAGTACTCGCCGCAGATCCAAGCGGCGGCAAGAAGCACCTCAGAAACGTTGCTGCGATGCTGCGCGCTGCCGGCCAGAAGGAGGTGGGCATTCTCGATCAGAAGCGCCATTTGCGACACCGCAAAGTGCCGAATGGACTGCACGCGCACCGTCACATCTTGCACCTGCAACCGTTGAATTGCTTACATTTTGTTAGTTGAGATTTTAAATAAGAACAAGTCCACAAATATCATCAAATAACCCCTTTCTGCGTAACTTAAGCACGCAGATATTAAAATTTACAAATGGATCTTCAAAAAACATCTTGCACCTGCAACCGTTGAATTGCTTATATTCTGCTTGTTGAGGTTTTCAGCAAGAACAGGTCGAGAAATATCGTCATATACCATTTTCAATCTGACAAGAACATTTTCCAAACCACCTCGGACACTTTACAAATCAAAATGGACATTCTTTTAGTCAAAATAAAGGCCGCGTTAGAGTCAACGTGCGACGTCGCAACGTCCGAAATCTACAGCGCAATTACCAAGAACTACTCAACGTCCGTTTCGTAATTCTTGGTAATTGCGCTGTAGATTTCGGACGTTAAGACGTCGCACGTTGACTCTAACGCGGCCTTAATACGGAAAATGTCCTTATTAAAGTGGAAATGGTTTATATCCCTTTCTGCGTAACATGAGCAATTACAGATTTAAGTTCACAGATGGATCTTTTCAGAATTCGAAAATAGATTAAGGACGAACCTGCTCGGCAATCATGGCTCCGTGCTTGGTTCCTTCTACCTTCGTCAGCTCAACCAACACAGACACGTACCTGTAAAAGTTTCATTATTGAAAATTAACTGCCATATAAATATGAGTCGAACTTAAATAAAAAATTACCACTCTCATTCCCGAAACATTCGCTCCCTTAAAACCCCCGTCCCTCTCACTATCACCATCATTATGTATCACTCCTCACAGTCAAAATCCTTGTGTCTCTTACAATCACAGCCCTAAGATTACATAACTAATACATTTTTTCCAAGGAGATTGAAACCAAAACAGAAGCAAGAAATAAGCAATATTAAAATTCAGAAAAACCTCAAAACTACTGACCATTCGAAGTTGGTAATATACTGATAGTTATTATGGGAGCAGATCTGGATGATCCTGGAGAGCAGCTCGTCGCGATAGTTGGAACCCTCGGCGCCGTCTACGTGCGACATGAGCTTCCTGACGATCTCCATGATATTCTTTTTCGAAACCATTCCATATAACAGATCGAGTGCGCTAAAATTAGAATTCAAAGGTTTGTCACTGTGTTTTAAGTCAGATCACTGTTCAATTATTTTTGCATGATAACGATACGCTCGCGATTTTTCAGATAGGAAGCGGATAAAACTACATAGGTTGGAATCTTTATGGATATACTGTCGACTTAGATGAATTTACCTGGGTTCTTACTGAAAAATTGCGAGCGTAAAAGGAGCGTTCTATGGGGTCTCAGTATCGATCGTCAGTCACCACTGATATTCGGTTTTGTGCAGTTTTGTCATCATTGACCCAAACGCAAATAAACGTGAATCAAACCCTAACGATGTTTGACACACACATGCGACGGGTTAGTGAAAACTGGACAACATTGAAACCCAAATCGTAATGGTGAGTGACAATAGACATGCAATAGACTATGCTAGAGTTAGTAAGAAATCTAGTAGAGAATGCTTTTGTGGACAAAGCTAATACAGCGATAAGCCTCAGCTTTAGACGATTACAAGGCCATACTCAATGAAGATTAGTTAATTAGTCTTCATATCATGCGTTTGTAGCTGCTCAAAACATAAATTAATGATACTTCAAGCATCATCTATAAGCTGTCTTCACCCGCACAACCTAAGCTCAGCACAAAAGCATGCATATCACAAAACAAACAGTAAACACTACCAAACTCGATAACAAATGACATAATGTCCTCGCGACTATAAATAAATCGTACCGTATTCGAATGCTCTCGTCTTTGTCGTCGAGGCACGCAAGCACAATGTCCTTGTGGGCCTGAACGGCCTTAGGATGGGTTTGCAGGATCTTCCCCATCGCCAGCAATCCCAAATATTTCAGATTCTGATCCGAGTCTTCTATCAGGACGCCAAGCTTTTGGACGCATAGCTGAAACAACAAGTTGAGCTATTGATAAGGAATTCAATTTACCGAAGGTCAGTGCTGATGAGCTCGATTCAAGCAAGCAAGCAAGCTTTGGATATGAGTGTCATGGAATATGGGCCTACGTTAGCATAAGTGATCTTAGCGCGAGTTCAGGTATAAATCGGTGATATAATAGTTAAGGCTAGAGGTTGCAGAATTAAAGGAACCACGACCACATTGCTATAAGCTACTTTTGCCAAGTTTGTTCAAGGGAGAATTTTATTTTTACTTTAACGGATACGATAAGTAACCAGCTTTGTCATGCACTGCTAAAACACTTTATGGGTGTACATTTTCCCACCCCTCCGCTCCTTTTGGAGAGATAATCCACAATACTCAACTTCATACACACGATGATGGTTTAACAATGATTTAATAGAACGAAGACCTTCGCAAAGATTACGTAACCGGCCCAAAGAAACGTATGGGTTTTGTTCGCATATCGAAAATACCCATCTAAAGGCCGTTATCCGTGAATCATTTAAAATGAAAGGCCACATAAATGAGCATGATTTCACGTAGGACAAGCCGATCATTGAAATAAATTTAAATTACGTCAAAAGGGATAGCACAATCGAATGTCATACCTGAATGCTTGCCGTGTGATCGCCAGGAGTTCCAGCGGACACGCTGATCAGCACTGAAAATTTCAGCGGTTATACGCAATCCTCCGCCACTTTTACATAATGCACGAAGCTTTACATCATATAACATTACCAAAATAGATTATTAACTCTCTATTTCCTATACAGACCAGTGCCCGCAATTGCGAATAAAGTAAAATGTGTTGAGACTAAATTCCCTCTTTTCCGTCAACTGATCGAGGAAATCAGACTAAAAATCGCCCTTCACTCAGTTACACGGAAATATTCATGTAGAATATTCCATTAGTGCCAGTAAAAACGTTTTCATTCATTTCAATGAAAGTGAAATTAAACGAACCGGCTATGACGGTGTTGATGCACTCGTAAAGAAGCGACATTGCAGAGGTGCTTAAAAGAGAGATCGTAATCATACCGAAAAACTGATGGGAAATCCATTTCTTACCTGTTAATAAGATTAGTCAGCGGTTCGAGCAGCTTCTTTCCCAGTCGAGGTTCTAGCGGAACCAGTGCGCCGAACTGAAAAAGGGTTAAAAAATACATATGAAGTAATATCCCACTGATTTTTGCAAAATATAACTATCCCACGTAAGCTTAACTAATTTTATTTGACTATAACTTCGAAAACTCTTATCGGATTCACAATAAAAATTTGATAAAAACATCATTTACCAATTTGATAATTTTGATTAGCATCCAGTTGTTGCTCGACGTGGTCATCAACTTAAAAAAGACGGGCGCCAAAGAGAGATAATTCTTCGGATTCTTTCTCGCCAATTCGCAAATAACGTTCACCGCCGCGCTTTGAACGCCTATAAAGGAGTCACATGAATATTATGAGCTTTTTTAATCTTTCCAAATTTATGTGGCCTGTGTATTTAAGTCAGAAGATTCTGCAGTTTCGATTTCAATACGTACGATTTAATTCACAATCATCGACTATTTTGTCATGTAATCAAATAGTAGATAGTTGGGAAGCTTAAGAGCGTTTTGAAATTCGAACCACGTGATCTTTTGAACAATACACAGACATGAGTAATTAATGATATTTCGCGACAAGACTGAAGGTAGTATTGATATATGTTTTAATCGCTATATACTGCTTGTCATAATTTTCTAACATTTGAACTTTGCTATCCATGCACCCGATGAACAATGGGTAAATAACGGCGTCAAAATATTAACTAGAAATCATCATTCTCTCAGTTTAGTCGCGGCGCTCTGAAACGCACCATCATGATATACCCCATTTCCAATCCAATAAAGACAATTTCTAAATCAAGGAGAATATTTTCAAAATCGGATTAACATGAAAATGTTCTTAAAAAAATGAAAAGGTATAAGTTCTCGAAAATATACTAACCTGGATCGGGATCTTCGAGTTTCTCCTTCAACCTCGGAAATGTCGGTCTCAGCGATTCAGGATACTTGAGGAAAATCTTGTAAAGCAGCAAGACGGCGCGTTTCCGGATGTACGGCCTGCTCGAAGAAAGCTGAAACGCCGGTCGATGTAATCCGATGAAGCTCTTACCATCAAACATATAAGTATAGGGAACATTTTTTACTCAGTAACGGCAAAACAGTCTTTCCTGAAACTTTCCTTGACGTAATGCGTGTTAAAGATAGGCTAAATTTGGCGTTCTACGGTATCCGGTCTCGACGCTCGTTACTGATCGAATAATTTCCCTATAAACCAGAAATTTTCGAAATAGTTTATAAATTCCATACTATAAAACTTGGATGTAAATATCTTCGTCTCCGAAATCCCCGTCCCAGAAATCTCCACTTCTCTCTCTCCGTTATCACAATATTAAAATCCGCTTGCTCACAAGTGTAACGACGTCATTGGCGAGGTCTCTCGCGAGGTCGGTGGTGACAAAGCAGGCGAGGCCGCCGAGGGCGACGCCGGCGTCGTACATGTTGGTACTGCTGAGATCCTTCCGCATCATATTCGTCGTCAGCATCAATACGTCCGTCTCGTCGTGGAAGCACTGCGATGCCGTCAAATACCTGCAAGGATTTTAGTTTATTATCTTATTATTCTCTTATTTCAACCATTCAAACGTTAGACTGGATACTTTTGAAAATCAATTTAGATGCTTTTATTTTTTAAATCAACAAAGTTACCGATCTGAGGCGAAAATGGCGCGTTCAGGGCCTTTACTCATAATTCGACAATTTCGCATTCAATATTGTCAACTTTAGCTTTGATTCAACTGTGAAGGTATACGATAATTTGACCGAAAATATAAGCTGTTGTACTAACAAACGAATATTTTGAATTATACTAAATTGCAGGTGAACAGTTTTGAAGGTGATTGGTACTATCGACGGACATTCAACTATGAGCATATTGTCGAAATTCCAAAAGCTTTGCTTATATTGGTTGCATGACTACCATGAATGCATTCGTAATCCTTTCATTTATACGTGATAAAATCTTGAAGTGTAGTCAATATCTTACCCGATTCGCTTTTCCGTGTATTTCGTCGACGCCATCACTTCGATGATATTGAAAGACGCCCAGGAAATATCGTAACCCATCATTTGAAGCTGAACAGAAATTATTGAGGGGGTTTAAAAAGCAGAAGAATAGAGGGCTTACATAAGACAATTTCTCAATCGCGTTCGTTTTGACAACCGTGGAATCTTGTCTGAGTTCATGTTTGATTTCGTCGATGCAAGCCGCGATGTACTTGGCCTGAAGTTGCAGCAAAAAGAATTAGAGAATGATTAATGTTAGACGACTGATGATTCATAGAAGGGAGCGCAAATGGTTGTGGCACTTATGTTATTATAAACATGATATTAAGACTGAACAGCGAGCAATGACGGGGATGGTTTGACGATAGAAACAGGTCTATCACAATGAAATCGAAATCACGATATCCCAATAGGTGCGCTTATCTCAAGGATCCATAGAGTAGGAGCATATTTTGTGCACTTTGCATGCAAACTGCAAATCTATGCAGCATATATTCTTTCAAAGTTCACAAATTACTAAATGAATTATCGGTAATTGTATGGTTGACACGCATGCAAGCGTGCTCGGCGGTAAAGTGAGCGTCAACTCGCTTGCAACCCACCTCGTTATCCTTATTGTTCCTTATGCCACGAATGAGATCGGTCAAGCTCTTGTCAAAGATGCGGTCGATGTTGTTCCGAACTTTCCTAAGCGCCATTATTGCTCGTTCCTCTGCACAGCGCTTCTCTGCTGGATCGAAACGCTAATTACCGAGACTCGTCGAGCACACAGCTCGCTCTGCTGTTAAGTTATAGCTTTCCTCCAAGCGGATTTGGTAACCACTACTGAATCCCGCCGGTAGAGCAATCGATCAGGTGCAATTCAAACAGCCGAATACTCCGTCAAGGATTTATGTGCAGTTGTAGCACGCACACTACGCAGTTATCAACTGTGCAGTCATTTCGTTTGAACGTTGCAACATGCTTTTTCGCTTTGAGACTCAGTTCATGGGAATGAAAAAGGATGACTGCCACTCAAGTGTCGTTTAAAAGCTCAGTATTCTTTAAAAATTCGCTGGCTCGTTCCTGTTTACCCTCCTCAACTTTTAGCGAGAGCGGGAATGAAATATAACCAATTAAGGCGGATCGAACTTGCTTAAATTCTTGATTTTCGTGGCATGCTGTTGCAATGTTTCGCGCCGCAAGAAGCACATTCGAAGGTGGTGCAGAAATTAATACCTTCCTTGTTGAATTATAGCTGTTCAAAATCATTCACTTACTTTTAATTCACCCTATATATTTCAATAGTTGAATACTTCAGCTACTGAAAGAGTTCACACTCAAAATTTGAATTGTGTCTTAAAATCGCAAAAGGGACGTAGCTTCGCTAATCAAGAGAGTGGAAAAGTTGTCAAAATTTACGACAATTCGATGAATTTTTGCTACTACAAGTTATTTACGTAGGCTGCATATTGCGCATTGTTAACGTGAATATTTAATTGTGCTTATCCGTTATACAGCATCCTGTGCTATTAGAATATTTATTGAAAATTAGATCGAAAATTTGCAACTTCATTTGGCGCGATTCAAATTCCATACATTTACATTTCATATTGGTAAGTGAACTGTGGCCTATCCTCTGCTGTACACCAACTAACATTTCCTTCCAGTAAAATGATGATACAGCTCTGCGCAAGAGTGAGTTCAAAGCGTGTGAAACTTGACATCTGGTACAGTCTCACTGTGTGCGGTACTGTTGATTTATGTGGCACGTATTATTTTGCTTCTTCGACATTTGCACTACAAACATCCCATGACGCAAATGCAAGTCGGTGCAGAGTTGAATCATGAAGACTTCCGGAGCCTGGTAGTACCTTGCTAACGAGTCATATGGAGTAATAAAAGGCTTGTAAATATTGTATTAGTAGAAACGAAATTTAGAAAGCATCAACGCTCCAACCTCTTTTTCCTTCCGCTTTTACAAGTTAAATCAGTGTCTGACTATGACTCTACTTTACTTGTTTGGCCTACTTGCCATAATCACCTCAACCGCGTACAGCCATCCTAGCGAAAAATTCAGTCCATTAACGAAGGCGCTAGCCCGTTATGAATGGCAGTGCGGCAGCGGATGGTTCACCCAGTGGTTTAGTAAATTCAACATTGGGCTGGATTGTCCTACACGCTTGGGTTGGTGATTACAATAATTTTATTGTGATAACTTTTAAGTTAATCTATGTCTCCGCTATTGAATTAACGAAAATTCGGCTTGAAATGTTACTTTCCACCAAATATTTCCCAATCTCACAGACTGTTGTCTATTAATCGATTTGTTCGCTTTTCTACTATTTAGCTGTTAGGAGCAGCGTTTAACCTTGTTGACGATGACTAATAAAGAGATAGATCCGCTTGTCTTTCTGCTAGAATAAATGTGATACTTTTAGATGCCGCCAATGAATGCTGTAAAGCGCATGACACTTGCTACGATCAGCAAGAGTTAAGATTGGTTTGTGACTCTGACTTCTGCGGCTGTCTTTCGCAAGCATTCGAAGGAACTCTAATCTGCAGTATTGTAGAAGGTCCAGGGTTTTGCACAGCAGTGATGTATTATGGTCAAACTGCGTACAATAACGCTGCACATCATGGACTATCTTCGAGGATAGTCAATGAACTAACTCTAAAGACTGGCGGCAATATGTAAAACGTTCATGCGACCGTAATAATGGTCAATATTTGTTTAGCGACGCAATTTTCTGTGTTAAATTCAAACATACTATACTGCAAGTTTGTAAACTACTGCTTTTTTGAACACTTTATGATATTGTTTTTTGTTGCAGCACTAACAATTGCAAATAAATGCTAGGATGTGCTGTGTCGCACGCTTAACTTTGTTTCATGAAGTGTACTTTTGAGTGAAATAAAAGTAAAGAAACCAATATGGAACAACTTTAATGAACGCCCATCATTAAAATCAACTCTTCTTAGTTGCAAAAAGAGGTAGAGATCAATTGCCATTGAGTATTAGAATATCATGATACCTTTGGTTGTATATATGCATTTACCGATTAAAAAATCTATGAATTCGCTTCACTAGCAACCCCAGAAGTTCTTTGACAGCCTCGTTTATATTCAGTCCGAAACACTTCGAATATGAATGCGGGAAGCTGATAAAAAGGAAAAAGTAGAGTCAGAGATAAATGCAGTTGATTAAACCGAGATCTTAGAACTTACTGAAAGTTGCTTGAAGAGATATTTCACAGGTGTAACAAACTTGATTTCCAAATATACCGTATTTTCGGAAATAGTGGCACTGTGGCACTATTGTTTCAACCCCCTCGATTCGGCGAAATGTTGAAACTTTATTCGCGTATAACAGTATTATTCCAACCTCATGCTCAACATTTTTTATCATCACTAAGACACGGAGAGTGGTGTTTTTATGAAT
>NIUQ01002049.1:0-25315 GCA_002796945.1 Plectus sambesii
GCCTGGGCTGATCGAAGGGGCGCACTTGAACCGTGGCAAGGGGCATAAATTCTTGAAACACGTCGAAAACGCCTCGATCATCATTTTCGTCGTCGATGCAACCGGCTTCCGCTTGTCAGAAGACAGTACCTATCGAACGGCCGCCGAAACTGTCGGTTTGCTCAACAGAGTAAGCCATTCTTCCATTCTTGACAACTTGCCATAATTTTTATCTCCGTTTCGGCAACTTGCCATAACTTTATTTCATCTATTCTCGAGTATGTCTGCGTAAATTCATTCTGTTTTTTAATCTTATATATTTATAAAATTTAGTCGAATCCAGTAACATTTCAATATTTTTTCTTATTTATTTTAAATTTTACGTGCTCCTACCAGACATGCATGTACCATTCTATTCGGTTTCTATCTAAAAAAGGTCGCTCCGCATTTTTTACCTCCAGAGTAGTTGACTGCTGCTGTGATCGCGAGCGTGAGCGCGCCAAGTGCGACCCTCAACATTCTCCTTCTTTCAAACAGTATTTCTTTGCCACTCGTCAGCCACATTAACATTTACTAGCGGAGAGCGCTGCGCTAACGCGCCGCGCTATCCGCTTGAGTTTTCGCATGCAACCCTTGCTAGACTATGTCACCCGTACCGCTCAGCGGAGTGGAATTCGCAAATTGCCTTTAGGTTCTTGTTGTCTGGTCCCGCTGGTCTTTTATATTTACAAACGCAAAAGGATTTGCATACTATGTTCATAGAAAGGCAGTTCGATAGGAATTTTAATAAAAGAATTCATACAAACGTTTATTTTGCATTAAAGGGGAACTCCGGTCAAAAATTATTTTTTGATATGTTGTCAAGTCTGACGCGCTGATTCACGCTACGTTTTCAGTTTTTTTAAATTCGACCTAGAAGTAGCACTTTTTGACCTCTAAAAAGTCGATTGTGTACAAAACATATCACTGGTGGGCAACTACCGTAGGCGGCCAAAATNATAGAAGCGGGACGGAAGTGGTGTGGGTCGGGTGCAGTACTCATGGCACACAGTCATGATATGATAGGGGATCGCTTAAGGTCCAGCCCGAACAGTGAGATGTTCACATATACACACTCTGATGGACGTCGCTTTATGTAGAGCGCAAGAACTCTCGCAAAGAGCGCAGCGCTAACGCGCCGCGCTCTTCGCTCGAGTTCTTACCCTATACATTAAGGCGATATGTGATTGAGAGGCGATACGTTAACAATATTCCGTAAATGACCCGATGACTAAAGAAAAAAATATGCGCTCGGTAGTTTCCAATGTTCACCGCGAGAGGGCGCTGCGACGACATTTTTATGGGTATAACGTTAATACCGGATTATGGACCCGACCGGTAGTGGGATGGGTGGGATGGGGTACCATTACAGTTTGCAACCCTGGTACGATTGGGGCTGGCAAGTATTTGGATAGAGGGGAAAAGGGCGAAAATGTGAATGACGAAACGTTTTTGTATGGTGCGTTAATACCGTATAATGGACCCAGCCGAAAGTGGGGGTGTGAGGTGGGGTACCCTTACGGTACCCCACCATGGTCCGACCGGGGACCGCAAAAGTTCCGGTCTACCTGAACCGAGGGGTGTCCACGGACACGCACGCACGCACGCACACAGACGGTGCTGGCTTAATATATAGATTGGTTCAGAAGTTCTGCATTTTTTTACTAAGATATTTTGATGAAAAATAATTCTACAAATAAAAAACGAATTTCAATGCGGATTTTTTCCATCTTCGTGAGTACTTTTTAACCTATATTTTCTTTTTTTATTTATTGAAATGGGTGCATTTTTCATCATTTTATGTAACTACGTTGGCAGGTGAATTGTCAGCGTGCGAAATATGGCGCGTTTCATTACGAATATCTCTGCTCAAACGCAGCCAATTTCAACGCGGTTGGTGGCATTTTTTGAGCTCTTATTAACTTACATTTTCTACTTTTAATCATCATAATTGGTACACTTTTCGTGATTTTATTTGATCGGATCGGCAGGTTTATAAATTCTCAGCGTTTGGAGTATACCATGTTTAGCGACCTATAACTCCAGTAATACGCAATGAAATACAATGCGGTTTGTGGCATCCTATAGAGCTCTCTTTAACTTAGATTTCTTTTTTTTTCATAAAACTCTGCTCAGAACAACCCATATTACGAACTTTCAACAGAAATGCATAATTCGCATTTTTATCCATCTTGATCACGTTTCTCGCGCATTTTGTCAGCTTGTCGCTAAAAATGCAAGAGAAACGCCTGAAAATGCCGTAATTGCGCGAATATGCGGATTTTGCATTTCTGTTGAAAGTTCTTAAAATGGATAATTGTCATCAGATTTTTATGATTAAAAAAAGGAAATTTACGTTAAATAGAACTCTACAAGATGCACCAAACCGCACTGGAATCGGCTGCATATTACCGGAGATTTAGTTCATTAAACATCGTATACTAGAAACGCTGAGAATATCAGTACCTGCCGACTCAATCCCATAGAATAATGATAAATGCAGCAATTCTAATTATTAAAAAAGGAAATCTAAGTTAAAAAGAGCTCTATAAGATGAAGAAATCCCCACTGAAATTAGTTGCGTATTACCGGAGTTTTTCGTCATCAAACGCGTTATACTCAAGATGCACATTACTTACTTGCCAATCCAATAACATCACGAAAAGTGCACTTACCGTATTTCTTCCAATAGACGCCCAGGGCGTCTATTATTTCAACCTAGGTTTAAGGGGGGCGTCTATTGGAAGGAGGGCGTTTATTATTTCAACGGTTATTTGAACTTGGCGTTCGTTGGAGAGAGAGCATCTTTTTTTCCAGTTGCTACTCCAACATAGAATATTAGTCATAAATATAAGGATTATGCTGTATTTGTAGTCGTATTTGAATAAGAGTTCGGCGCTTAACTACACTGCACAGGCTTTTATTACTTTAATTACACTAGGGAGGGACGATTACTTGGGGGGGGGGGGGGGGGGCCTTAGGGGGGGGGGGCGTGGGGGGGGGGGGGGGGGGGGGGGGGGGGGGGGGGGGGGCGTCTATTGGAGGGAGGGCGTCTGTTGGAGGGAGGGCGTCTGTTGGAGGGAGGGCGTCTATTGGAAGAAATACGGTATTAAAAAGATTAAAAAAGTAAATATAAATAATAAGAGCTCTATAAAATGCGACCAACCGCGTTGAAATCGGTCGCCTATTAGCAGAATTATTCGTAATCGAACGTGTTCTCTTTTGAACACTGAAAATTCACCTGCCAACGTAGCAACATAAAATGACGAAAAATGCACCAATTTTAATGATTAAAAAGAGAAAATATAGCTTAAAGAAAACTCTAAAAGGCGGAAAAAAATCCGCATTGAAGTTCGTTTTTTATTTGCAGAATAATTTGTCATCAAATATGCAGAACTTATGAACCAATCTAATAGAACACCTAAGCTACCCACCTCAGGCAATACTCAAAAGATGTCGCGAATTAGCGATTGACTAACTACATGGTTTTTGGTGACGGAGCAAACGTCATGGCGGAAATCGCGGGACGCACGCAACGAAACCATTATCACGTTTCTTACTGCACGCTTTCATTAAACCCAAAGAATCTTCACTCCCTTGTAATAGCTTTGGGGGAGACAGTCGGCTCACCCTAGCTGTCTCACTCTCACTATGAACCACCGTATTATGTAGTTGTTTCCTCTGTAACTGTACCGGATAGAATAAACCATGAAACAGAGGAGACAACTAACAACAGAAGAACGTTCTTCACGACAGACGGTAAGTATCGGCAAATGTATAAAGGGATGGAAAGATGATAGAAAAGCGAAAAGAAAAGACGAACAGCAGAAGTCGAGCAAGATGACGATGCGTCAGCGTTGATTGCAGGGATGATGGGAAAGGCAATGATGCCATTGAGGTCAGCAGGGTGTTTATATACTGGTCAATTTGCCGTTCACTGCGCAACATTCAATCGTAATGGTGAATGTGCGGTAATAATGTGGACATTGCATTGATTTGCCTTTTTGAATTGGAAGCTCTACATATAATTAACCTCGATAAAAATTTAACTTGATATTTGGTGTCCTCGACTTCTTTTACATCCAATCTTTCTCGTCTCGACATTTTGTACCTCGACCTTTTATACCTTCGACATTTTGGTCTCTCGACATCTTATACCCTCGACATTCTGTACTCTCGACATTTTGGACGCGGCCCCAATCCGTCGCTAGTTTTGTTCCGAACTGGAAGAAAAATTTCATAATCAGAGCCATCATTCAAGCTTCCCAGCGAAATTATCGCTCAAATATCCGGCCATAATGAATTAACAGTTTTAAAGTAGACGATTTCACCCTCCTGCTATACCAATTTGTTGATTATAATAAACTGTATTCAATTTACTATTGTGACAGCAGCACTCACCATTGCGTACATGTACCGTTAGCGCTTGTACCTGTTGCTTTTCATTCATTTATTTCCCACGCCAGTGCCTTGCACATAGGCGGCAGCGGTTGTCGTCCATCAATGCGCATTCACACCAATATAAAACAACGAATTAGATATTACACATGGCGACTTGTACAGTCAGGCTTTTGGTTTCCTGACAAGGACCTTCAATTTTGTCGTTCATATTTGGCATAACATTTGCACAAAAAACACTTGACTCCACACCTCTCCTCAACTAGATTGTTACGCATTTACCCATCCAAATCGGCCGCCATATCCTCAAAAATATTAAACTTTTTTCAAATTTCATGGGAAAATGTTTACCACCCATAGTGCATTCAAATTTTTACCAGCAATATACACGACAATTTATTATAATGCATTTACCACTACCCATTCATGTTCCTTTGTCGCTTGTACGTGTCGCCTTACGCACTCCCTCCACAAACATACATGCGCCTTCAACCAAAGCGAGAAACTGTCGCGGTCATAATCCACCAAGAGAGCAGTAATATTTCTGAAACAAAGACATCATAGCATCATTTATAGCTTGATGGATGTACAAAAGGCAGGCTCGCGATAAAAGAGGGCGTGAGAGTAAGTGAAGGGAAAATGAACATCACAGCAGACGTATACAAGCACAAATGCGATCGCGAACAGTGTTGTCTTAATACTTTGGAAAGTATTAAAATACCGATAGTATTTTAAAATACCATAGTATTGTAGTCGAGGGCGCTCCCCGACTACGTTTCGCAAGTCCCGCGCCGCTGCGCGTCCCGAGACCAGTGTGCTATGGTAGATGTATAAGAAAGAGTGGTAGAGTTTGACAAGTATGTTGGTGGAAGTATGTGTTGTTTGGTGTGTTGTTTGGTGGTGTGCCGAGACGGAGCGCTTGCGAGAATAAAGAAGAAGCCCCAGCCACAAAGACACTTGACCACAAATGGGGGCTGAGCCAGGGACAGTATGGACTCGACCACCAAGAGCACATGAAGCGCAACGGTAAGCTTTTAATCAGTGATGTTCACGGGCCGGCACGGCCCAGGCCCGGCACGGCCCAGGCCCGGCCCGGGCCCGGGCCTGACAAAGAGGTTTTTCCCGGGCCCGGGCCGGGCCCGGGCCGAAAAGTCAGCTGCGGGCCGGGCCCGGGCCGGGCCGAAAAATTAATCTCGGGCCTGAGCCGGGCCGAAAAATCTGTTTCGAGCGAAAAGAAAGGTCGATATATCANGGGCCGGGCCCGGGCCGGGCCTGAAAAATCTCATTCGGGCCGGGCTTGGGCCGGGCCGAAAAAAATGTCACCGGGCCTGGGCCGGGCCCGGGCCGGGCTTTTTTTTAAGAAATTTTCCGGGCTGGGCCCGGGCCGGGCCCAGTTTTCCAAAATTTTCCGGGCCGGGCCCGGGCCGGCCCGTGAACATCACTGCTTTTAATGCTATTGCTTGCTGGGGGGTGTGTCTATGTTGTCGCGATTAATTAACTGTGAACTTATGTCTAGGATTCCATGTGTCGTGGACCAGTCATTTACTCTCTTGTTTTGTTTGCCTTGTTCAGTTGCCTCTCTGGACGAGTAGTCACAGGTGGAAGTCAGTGCTTGCATTGCCCTGACTTTTAGGCCAACATAGGCTGTAGACAGCGCGTAGCGGTCCAGAGTAGGCCTACTGAGGAGAGTTTCCATTAAAGCACGTTTGAGTGTAGTTTGGGACTGATGATGATGGATGATAAAGCTCTAACAAGTGTGATTGTGACTCGCGAACAAGCCGAAAGTTTTGATGAGGCGGAGTTGCGCGATCGGTGCGGCTTGCTTTTGGAGCAGTTGAATGCATGCTGGAGTAGTCTCCTCAGTTCGCGCGAAGAGGTTTACACCACCCGCGAAGAGAGTTGTACTGCTCACAAAGAGCTGGAAACTGCTTGCAAAGACGCGAAGGCCCAGGTGGAAGCTGTAGAACAGTGGCACAGGCTTCTCGCAGTTGAGCACGCTGTGCTGGAGACTGATTATAGGATGTTGCGAAATGAGTTGCGCGCCAGGGTACAGGTGAGACACCAGGCTGTCGCGACGCCGGATAGTGTAGGAGCAGAAGGGGATAGTCACCAACGCACTGTATGCTGAGCATAACGTGTGCAGCGCCACCTCGACCAGAGTCCGAAATGATGAAGTCATATGGAGACGAGCCGCCAGACCGGCGACAAGAGCTGCGCGCAGCAGCGTTCTGTCCGAACGCAATAAAGCTCATGGCCAAATTAGAGAAATTTAGCGGGAATTTGGCGGATAACAGGATTTTATTCGTTGACTGGCTTAAGGACTTCAAAGTCCGCCTTGATACGTTAGGAATTGATGAGCAGTCGGTGGTGGCACTCAACGTGTTGTGTGACAACTTGAGTGGAGCCGCTTGACAAGCATTCGACCTCATGCCAATCGACGGTCGATCATTCGCGTACGCAGTGTTGTACCTCATCAACAAATTTGACGCGAGAAATTCGTTCAACGCGGACTATCATCTCTTTGTAACAATGCGGCAAACGCAGGAGGAGACCAGCGAGGAGTATGCCTGACGCCTCCAGATTAGGGCTCAACAGGTATTCCGATCAAAGGATAAGCAAACCATGGACAAACTCTTGCATGGACAATTCATCTCTGGCCTCCACAACTATAGCGTACAGAGCAGCATTAAGTTGGAGCGCAGCCTCACCAACTTTGTCGATATGGTTGCATTTGCTCGCCATATTGAGCAGCATCGTCGCGAGATGTCAGCATTACGCGGAGCGCAGCAGCAGAGCACAAGTCGTATGACAAGTCGTTTAGATCCGGCAAGCGGCGGCACTAGAGGCCCAGCGGTTCCTGTAAGTCAATCAGATCCATACAAAAATTCGATAGCAAATGCCACGCCCCGCGCCGCGGTGAATCGTCCCGCACTTGCAAGTGAGCAAGCATCACAGTGGACTTGCTGGAATTGCGGCGAAGCAGGTCATCGATCGAATACTTGCCCAGGGCGAGCGAAAAGTGAGGCGCGATCATATCAACCACGACCAACAACTCATGGACCAAATGGTAGTGACAGTCGGGAGAGGGCTAATGCAGTGCAGAGTGGTGAGCACAGTGCGGCGCAGGGCCTGAATGAAGGTCAACTGACTTCGTTGTTTCACGACTATGTCACCCGCGATCCATTTGTCTCATCACGGTACGCAGCAGACAGGGTGAAGGTTCAAGTGATGACTGCTGAGCTCAAAGCCAGTCCGACGCTGTTTGGCCCATCGACTGAGGCTGTATTCAATGTGTGTGGTCTGGCCAGCCAAGGTTCAATAGACTCTGGGTCGCAGACCTCAATCATATCGTACGAGCTAGTACGGAAGTTGCACGAGCGTAACTGTATTGATATCCGCGAGGCATGTGCCGACTGTCCGATCGGACTGGATGTCCGCTCTGTGACAAATGAGCAACTGCCGATATTGGGCTTGCTCATGGTGACGGTGACCGCGCCGACGGGTCGATCCATTTGTGCACCGTTCCTCGTTCAGAAATATGGCTTAGGCCATGACATACTCATCGGGACCAACTATATGGCTCAACTGGGTTATTCTCTTGTCGCTGAGGGAGGTTGCAACCCCGCCGCGATACGGCACGCACTCCCTGTTGTTCCTCCAACCAACGTCGGCAACCAGGCCACATCAGCTACGGTGCGCGTCGCGAAGACGCATTGTATCTTCAGTCGGTGCGAACAGAAAATCAGGGTATGCGCGGATAGGCCGCTGACTTGCCCAGAAAACGCGCAGGTATTGTTTGAGCCGCAGCGCCAACATACGCGCAAGGGTTTACAGTTGCAACCGATGGTAGTCCAGGTAGATGATCAGGGATGGTGCGATGTATGGGTGCGCAACCTGAGCACAGCGAGACTTTGCATCAGCGAGGATGAACCGATTGGATCGATCGAGATAGTTAGCGCGGTTACACCGAACGAAGACCCTTATAGTGGGCAGAATCAGTATCAGTCAACCCAAGTACGTTTAGTCAGACAGGAAGACGAATTGAACCGAGCCGACCATGCGCAGCGCTTACTTGAGAGCGTCTGCTGGGAGGACTGTGCGCTAGCACCGGAAGCTGTTCACCAGCTAAGAGATTTGATCGTCGAATTTAGCCACGTGTTTGCGCTGGACGACGTGGGTTTAGGCCAGACTCATCTTGCGACGCATACCATTGATACCGGTGAGGCGAAACCGATCAAGCAACCGCTTCGACCCTGTCCGTTCGCATTACGAGAGAAGGTAGCAGCATTGACGCAGCAATATCTCGATCAGGGTGTCATCAGTCCGTCGCGATCCCCCTGGAGTTCACCACTGGTGATGGTCAGAAAGAAGGACTCGTCGCTGCGCTACTGCGTTGACATGCGCGCAGTAAATGCCGTCACGAAAATTGACGCTTATCCGCTGCCTCGTATTGCCGACATTCTTCACTCATTGAATGGGCGCACGCGATTCACATTGCTCGATCTTCGCTCTGGTTTCTGGCAGGTGCCGATGGACTCTGCGTCCAAGGAAAAAACTGCATTCTCGACTCACACCGGTCACTTCGAATTTAACGTAATGCCGTTCGGTTTAGTCAACGCAGGCGCTACGTTTGAAAGACTGATGGAGCAGGTCCTAGCTGGACTGCAATGGGACTTCGTGTACCTTTATCTCGATGACATTCTAATCGCTTCGCATGACGACGAGTCGCATTTGCAGCACTTGCGATAGGTTTTCGAACGTTTGGCCCAGGCGAACCTGCGCGCTAAACCCAGCAAATGCGCATTTGGGAAACCCAAAACCGAGTATTTAGGACATGTCATCAGCGCAGAGGGTATTCTACCCGACCCGGCGAAAGTCGCGAAAATAGCTACTTTGGCCGCGCCGCGTAATCTGAAGAAATTGCAGGAATTCCTCGGTTTTTGTACCTACTATCGCGAGTACGTACCGCAGTTTGCGAGCGTAGCGTCCCCGCTCTATGGGTTGATGCGCGCCAAAGTGCAATATCGCTGGTCTGACGACTGTCAGCAGGCGTTTGAACAGTTGCGCCAGGCGCTGATCTCTGCGCCGCTATTGGCGTACCCGGATTTTGAAGGAGCGCGGTCGGGTGGACGACCATTCCTGCTCTACGCAGACGCGTGCAAATCCGCCGTTGGCTGTGTTCTAGGTCAGCAGGGCGCGGATGGGAAGGAGCACGTGCTAGCGTACGAAAGTCGCAAAACGCATGGTGCTGAATTGAACTATTGTATTTCTGATCTCGAGGCCCTAGCGGTGGTGCACACGGTAAAGAAATTTCGCCATCTCCTGTACTCGTATCCATGTGTCGTTTTCACTGATCATGCCGCACTGAAGTCGCTCATGACGAGCAAGCAGTTGAGTGGCCGATTGGCCCGCTGGCAATTACTGTTGAGCGAGTTCAACCTGACTATTGTAGTTCGACCAGGGACGAAGCATAAGAATGCCGACTTTTTGAGTCGCCTGCATGAGGAGGAGACTGAGGGAGATGAGGATCGTCCGCCAGCGCCAGGCGTTGGGGAGAAGTTAGGGACGGTGCTGCTGACGCAGACCGCCAACGCCGTTTCTCTCTCGAATGATGACGATGCGAGCCCTGTCACCGACGAAATATTAGTTCGCCCTGCACTGCTTGAGCAGCGCGATGATACGTTTTTCGGTCCAATTATCGCCTATCTGGAAGATGGCACCTTACCCGATGATCCGACGACCGCGAAACGCGTCGCGATCGAAGCCTCACAGTTCGTAATTGAGAGCGACGCGCTATATTTTGTAGACCACAAGCGAAAGGGGAGTAGGCGCCTTGCGTTGCCTAAGTCGATGCGCCAAGATGCGGTGCTTCAGGAGCATTCAGGCATCTTTGGGGGGCACCTGTGCCACGAGAGAGTGTATTATGCCGTGGCGCAAATGTACTACTGGCCCGGAATGTACGCTGACGCGAAACGCTGGATTCGGGGGTGTTTGACGTGTGCGGTGAGCCGAGACCACCACAAGCACCGTCCACCACTCGTCTCCATGCAGACTGAAGGAATGTTTGACATTTTGTCAGTAGACGTACTTGAAATGCCGCTGACACGACAGGGCAATAAGTACATTATTAGCTTCGTGGACTGCTTTTCGAAATTCTGCGAGTCATTCGCGACCGTCAATCAGACGGCCGAAACCATCGCCAAACTGCTGGTAGAGCAGATTGTGTGCCGCCATGGCTGTCCGTCGAAACTGTTATCAGATCGGGGCCCGGCCTTTATGTCGGATCTGTTGGGCGCGGTGCTGAAGCACCTGGGAGTGCAAAAGCTGAACACTTCGGGTTATCACCCGCAAGGAAACGGCGAGGTTGAGAGAATGAACCGAACGTTAATCAAGATGCTAAAGCGGTCGGCCAATTCACCAGATGAGTGGGACCGCAGACTGCCTTTCACTGTCTTTGCGTACAATTCGACCCCGGCGAAATCACATGGATTTCCGCCTTTGTTTCTCTGTTATGGCCGCATGATACGCCGACCATCTTGTCTAGACTTTGGCCCGGCCGCAGCCAGCCATGCGATAGGTATAGACGACTATCGTCACGAACTTGTACGAAATCTGACCGCCACCAATGACTTGGTGACGGAGCGCATAAGGAAGGCGCAGGAGCGGCAGAAGTGTTATTATGATAAGCAGCAGCCGGCCTCCAAGTTCGTAGTAGGGCAACGAGTGCTTGTGCACATGCCCGCGGAGATGACAAATAAGTTACGCAAGATGAACTTCCCCGACCATGGACCTTTCTACATTCGTCAACTGACTAGCACAAACGCAGAGGTAGAACTGATCACTGACCAGGAGTATCGGATTTTTGTCGCGCTCGATCGCCTTCGCGCATGCCCGCCCGAAGTGCCGTACGATCAGGCGTACACAGGCAGGCGAAAGCGTCGCCGGCGCATGCGGCGCCTACAGCCTCATACTGTGGCCGCCGCACCAGCTGATATAATGCAGCCCGTAGTGTCGTCACTGGATGTGTCGAATTTTTCCTCAGAGCCTGCACTACGCAGTAGTTGTAACTCGGAACCTGCGTCCCATTGCCTCGATTCGCCAACTGTCCGCAAGCGTGGACGGCCCCGAGGGGCAAAGCGAAAAATGCCAGTGAGTGATCAACTGGTCAGACAGCGGCACCCCGGCCTCCGTGCGCGACCGAAGCAGCAGCCGGTTGCGCCCGGCTTTGTGCGCTGGTAGAGGAAGAGTACTTATTGACCACAAAATGGTGCGCGGTCGCGCGCATCATAGCTCTACCGTAGTGTATAAGGTGCATTATTGATAAACCGTCATAAATTTCGAAATTTCGATTCCAGAGTTTGAAGGGAGAACAGGTGGGACGGCCAAGCTGGTCGCGATGCGTGCAGTTGCATGCTGATATCAAGCTTCACGGCGCTGATGCGCGGGGGGAGTGAATTGATGGGTAAGTTAGGTGAGTTGAACGATTTGAACGATCTGACTGGTTCTCCGACTGATTTTGTGTGTCCTTGTGTGTCTCTTGTTTCGACGTTGTTTGCGCCTAGTGAAGCCATTCGCTGTACTTGGGTGGCTATGGCTAACGTTGCTCTCGTCTCGATGTATGTTGTCGTAAATGTGCCGTTACGTAACATTGGCTCTAGATGTAGTATGTATTGAATAGTTCACTAACGAATTAGTGTGGTAGTGCCGTGTTTCGCCGTATATCGCCTTGGATTGACGCGTAGTATCGTGTAGTGTCGTTTAGCGTCGTGTAGTGTCGTGTAGTGCCATACATCGACGTGTATCGCCGTGTAGTATCGTGTATCGTCGTGAATTATCGTGAATTGCCGTGTATTGTCATGTATTGTCATGTATTGACGTGTATCGCCGTGTAGTACCGTGTATCGCCGTGTAGTACCGTGTATCCCCGTGTAGTACCGTGTATCGCAGTGCATTACCGTGAATTGTCGGGTAGCGCCGTCTTTTGCCATGTATCGCGGTGAATTGTCGTGCAGCGCCGTGTAGCGCAGTATATTGCCATGTATTGCTGGGTTCGTCGTATTCTTGTCATTCGTAGCAGTTGGTGTTTATCGCATTCCCGAAATCCACTGAATTCTCATGGAACATCGCAGTATGTTTGGTGTTTACGGAAGTCTGCCATTTGCTCATCATCTTCTAGTGTAACTCGCCGCCACTGAATCTGATTGATCGCCTATCATGCGTATCGCGCTTACCTATTGAAGTGTCGGAGACTACTGTCATGTAGACGACTTATGAATGTCGCGCGCAATCTCAGAGCGCTGTTGTAGATCGTATTTTTCTGGATGCGGTGTGAACCGCGATGTTATCGATATCTTCGTTCCGTATGCCGAAAGAGGCGGCGATCGATTGGTGTACTGTATTGAGTTTCTAGAGCATGGATGCCTCGTGAGCTACTGCTCAAGTAGTTGGTTATATCGCGCCGCGTAAGGCAACTCTATCCTGTAATGTTCAGGCTCCAATGTTCTCGAATGTATCCTCATTGCCCGACCTCGTGTCGACCGTTGCACCTCGCTCCCTCGTGGAGGGGGGGGTTATGTAGTCGGGGGCGATCCCTCGACTACGGTTCGCGGGTCCCGCGCGGCCGCGCGTCCCGAAGCTGCTATGTACTATGGTACTTTGCAAGGAGAAGTGCGGTGTGGTGTGTTTTGGGTATGTTGTGTTGTGTGCCTGGGGAAGGCGGTTGTCAGAATAAAGGAGAAGGACCCGACTACTAGGACACTCTACCACATTAGCAAATAATAATTAATTAATGATAGCGGGCATTTCGAGAAGTTGAGTGCAAAAAACTATCACATCAAGAATGAATAATGCTTCTACGATTGCGCAATATTGCACGCCGCTCATTCCGTCTGGCTGCGAGCGCTTTTCCGCTTTATGCATTTGCAATTACATCAACTATCGCTCATCAAATATCGATTGGTTAACTTTAATTCTCAAGCAGAATGGATATTCCATGCTATTTTGTGCAATATTTATGTATTAAATGTGAACAGCTCTCGAAAACGATTATTACGATAAAGAAAAGGGAAATTTGTCATACCGCGAGTAACGATTCTTTAGAAACGGCGAAGAAACCAAGGGCGGAGATTCCTGTATCGACGCCAGACTGCTGTGTAATTATGCTTCCCGTTTTAAATGCCTGACATGTATAGGTAAAGTAGCAAAATTCAAATATATTTGATTACCGCATCGTTCAAGTCGCACTTCCGATGCTCTTCCGCCATTTTCGAACAAACAATTTCCTTCGCTTCCTGGACCTAAACTCTTAGGTTATACTTGTGAAAGCACCGATCAGACAGTAAGTTGTAATATCGGTTAATAAAAAGTGATAACCTTGCGAATAAATTTATAATTCTAATCGCTTTTCGTTATTCTCCACGGAGCAGCCAGTGTAAGTTTTCCCATAGTTTTTAAATAAACCATTTGAACACTATATAGCAAAACCGTGACTGCGCGCTAGTCAAAATGAAATCAACAGCTTAATTTGTTTTTCTTTAAAAAACAACGCGAAGCTGCTAAGGAGTCGCTATGCTAATCTGCTATAATGAAAATTCGAATTTATGAAACAGTTGCTTAATTAAAGACTTACCGCGGTGCCTAAAGTGTCCGAAGTATTGCTGAATAAGAATGCAAGCACACAATTACCGATTACAAAAAAAACAGACAAAACGCGAAGTGATATATCCACATCCAGTAAAGCAATATAGGCAAATATGACTGACATCACGGTGACTGTTGACAAACAAACGAAAACATTCATTGACAAATAGTCTCGTAAAAACGAGTGACATTTCAGTAGTCGTGAATGCTGAAAAGCGAGTTCTTTAAACAGCACGTTATCTCTTATGTTGAGTTTTCCAAGTTCTTCATTGACAAGTAAAAATTCTTCCTGAAAGAACAGGCGATTCAGAACAATCGCGTAATTTATAAGAGCTAGATGCTCGAATGCACTCAAGACGGCTCACCGCATCGAAACTGATGTAAACAGAAAGCTTTTGTTTAACAAAATGCGCTTCATATTTTCCAATGTCGATTTATGGTGTTAACATCTTATAAAGTCATAAACTAGGCTCGGCTGAATTAGTTACTGTATGTGCAACGTGCAGATATTTGATAGAGAAAATATAAAAGCGAACCTTCAGGTATTCGCAGGTTGTTACATATATCATAATTGAGACTCCACAAGCTAATGCATTATATGCGGCCACGATCGCAAAAAAGTAATTGAGGTACCAGACGTCGACAAATAGCATTGTACGAAAATTTTCGTTACCCGGCCAATTCTTCGCAAACTCAATGTGATAAATAATCGGCAGAACTGATGCGATAGAGCATGAGAAACAGCCCAGAATTACTGTTAAAACTATAAGATTGCGACGCAGGACTTTATATTTGATTTCAAGTGCTCTTTGCATTGTTGCCTAAAAATAAATAAAACATTTCCAAATTGCGAAGATTCATAGAAATAATACAAATTAACGAAAATCATTTCATCAAATTAACTTTGATTATAAGTCCATTCATTCCATGGTCAAATAATATGCTTAGCAATAGAATGTTATTTATTACGTCCCTCAATCATCGAGGTTCACTCGCAGTTATGGAAACTTGAAGTTGATGATGAGGAATGAATGACTTATTCATTGTTTGCATATTGACTGTCTGTGCTACATAAAAGTAAAAAAATATCCTATGGCCAACCTTATTCATAAATCTTTTTTAGTTTCGATACGATATGTGCAAGCACAGCAGACACGACTTTATTCACATTTAATCAATAAAATTGATTTTAGTGCAGGTCGTAAGTAAAGCCTGTCAGTTACCTTGCAGATGCATCCACAGTGATTCATCCCAGTCGCCAACGATTAGCAATTATTAGCAAAGGCTTGTTGGACGCGATCAAGAAAAATTTGTCATAGTCACTGAATGAATCTGAGAAAAATGTATTAACCCTCATTGGACATATTCGACGTCGAATGATTACTTTGTCAGGGCATCTTTAAAAGAGTTTCTCAGATACAAACGATAACCACAGAAAATTCAAATACTCTCCTTACCTTAAATAACAGTTCACTGAATCGCTCCAACTTTTTCTGCCTGCCAGTTTGATAAATGAACACCGTGCAAGAGAACGCTGCATAAAACCACATGCAAAACCCAAGTTGCGCGCTTCCGCCGGGTGTAATATCCATTAACATTTCTTTTACAATCATAAATATTTTGTACGTAACGATGTAAAAGTTGATAATGAAAAGAATCGCAGAAACAACAAAATGCCATAAGTTTGACAGCGATAACGTTGTCTGACTAATAGGGAAAAAACCGAGAATTCGAAATATTTTGATGAAGGGATTAAGCAGTCGAAGAAATGGTGGAAGTATAGGAAATGTTTTGTGCTCGGCAACAACGAAACTACTTCGCTTGAGATCCATTGAATAAACCAAAATGTCAGCAAGTCTTGCCATTTAAGCGATTCATTCAATATACTCTAGCTTATTTCCAAGCAATCAACAGAATTGCATGAAGCGTTACTTCGTGACAACTATTTTAAGCCCGAACGAAAACGAATGGTAATCGAATCATACTTTAGTTAGATAGAATTGCAGTGAAACGATCAAATAACTGGTGAAATAGAAAAGTGCGACGACCTACTGGAAGACAAATATGATTTGTGTGATAAAGCAAAGCAGCAGAGCATTTTAATTCTTTGAGATAAAATTACGTTAAAATCCTGTTATTGGGCTAACAGCATTCAGTCGCATAATACATGACGACCATACCGCGAAGCAGAATCAATTCTATCAACAAAGATCTGTTATTGGATTTCGATGCAATAAGCCAGGAAAATGAAAAATACTTTCTCTGTCGATGAGAATTTCAAATTACTGATTTCGCCCGGGGCCGTATCCACAGCGGGTCAGTGAGGCCGTGGATCTCGTTACCCGAGCATTATAGGACACAACGGTCTCTCGTGCTCTTCAAAATAACCTCATCTAAAATTTTACCCGATCTACTTTAATTAGGGAGTCAATACAATTAGACAAGTACTGTTACTTCCACATATGCCTGACTCCACTCTTTACATATATTTGCTGCTTTGTAATAGTGTAATGGACTACATTTAGCAATTCCGCAGTAACATTGAAGTATCTTCTGCTGCATGCCAGACTAAAAGCTCTGAAAGTAAAGCGTTTCCTCGCTGACGTCCTTCCACGCTTATCGCCGTCAGCGCACATTTCAATTAAGCAGTTTCTGGTATCCCAATACATTAATCTCTGACCCGTGATGATCGGAATGTGCGAAGCCGAATTTCAGTTTTTGAAATTTAAGACGGAAAGTCAGCGTGTTATTTTGGAGTATAACTGAGACACGGGCTCTAACAAAGCTACAATGGCCGGTATACGACCTGGTATCGAGCCAACCTTCCCTGCTGCACATTCCCTACATTTCTTGGAAGTAGCATACATTATTTATACGGGAAAAGTCATTAGCTGCCCCATTTTTGACAGGAATAGCTTCTTTGCACTCTGCGAAAATTCATTCAATCAGGAAGGTTCAAATGACATGGAAATAAATGAAATAAATGAAAGAAGATTGACGTTGGTCCGGCGCTTTTACGATTTGGTCAACCTACCACCGCCTCAACGCAATCTACAAAATTGCATTTTGCGTTGGCGCAACTGCCGCCTTCTACGCTCTTCACTTGTCCTTTAGGCGATTTAGCGAATGCGCAGTATCGATTCCAATACCGCAAATATTCATTCGTGCTAAAAATTGTGAATATTTTCATTCCGTAAACAAAATTATATTGAGTAATGCAAAGGTTACTTTCAAGTAATTTGATAGCTTACTAAACAGAGCATGAGGATGAAACGTTCACTTCTTGATTTCCCAGAATAACTATTCTCAAGGCCCAGAACGAGAGGGGGAGATTAAAAAGCTACGAACAGCATTTACACCTGATTGATTTAAAGTTTGCCGCCAAATATCAGACTGTTCAAAATTATTGTTCAATATAAGAATAATTAATTCTGAAAGTGGGGGCGAGTCGTACTCCATTATGCTTACTTGAGAAAGCTTCAAATCCTCGCCAGCTAAAGCGTACAAATAGTATTAAATTTTTCACAACACTTTTTTACGTCGTTTAATACTTAGAACTTTATTTATGTAATGCGAGGTTGAAGGTGACGAGCTCACTGAATATTTACAGTTTAATTTTGCTTTTCTTGTAAGGTTTGGTAGAAACGATTGTCCTTTGCACAGCCTCCTCGTACCCGCATTTGAAATCTTTGCGAAATGAAGAGGGTTTAATATAAATATTATGATTGTTTTATAATAAGAATCGAAACACAATTTTAGCATATTACTGTTATTATGTACATTTCAGGATGATTCGCGCCGCAGTGTTTGAACGATTTAGAAAAAAGACTGTTGTTATGAACAGCGCTGCGAACACTGACACTCCTCTTGCATCTTTCGAATATGACGTCCCGGCAAGAAAAGAGACTCCTTTTGCACGTCTCCTTCTGCCTTCTTTTCGTATTCTCCAACTTTTTGGGTTCTTTCCTATTGACCCCGTTTATTTTCACAGAAAAAACCTCTGGAGCTACCTAGTAGTAACCGTTATTGGCTCTTTGGATATATACATAATGACATTCAAAGCGCTACCTTTGATAACAACGATGATCGGAAACTGGTCGACAGAAACAAGCATTTTACTGGCGCTAAGGCTTTGGTTTTACTTATCCTTTTATTGTCTGCTATTCTTAGCTCGACTAGGATATGAAAAGAAGATTGCTAAGTTTGATCAGATGCTGCTGTATGCCACGGAGCAAGAAGGTCTTAAAACTGGTCAGAAGTCGCTGAAAATCAGGCTTTCTCTCATGTTTGCACTTATGGGACTAATCGTTATAACTGTGTCGTCGTTCTATCCTCTAATTGTTTTTGGCGAGTTTGCAGAAAAGTGGCCTGCTGCAAAAGTGCTGAAGAATACCTTCGGAGAGGGTATTTTCCTTTTCCCCTTCTATGAACGTATTACACGAACCATAGAGAGAATAAAATGCTAACTAAAATTAAAAGTCTTTGTAGTATTTTTTCTCAGCTAGCCAAAGGGGAAATTCATAAATGATGAGTAGTAGAAGGTTAGCGATGAGAAAAGGATCTCGATAGCTAACTTATTTTAGATTTCTGTAAAGTTCATGCCCGATCTTGTTGACTGTAGCAGCACTGGTTGAAGCGTTGGAGAGTGATCTAAATGACTTTGATTTGAGCAGCAGGTTCTCCAAGACACTTTTGTATCTCACTTTCAATCTCTTGAGTATTTTATTCAGTTCTTCCGATGTATTAAATTGTAACACACCCATCAAAGCCGCCTTTCTTCGTGAGTTGATTGAGAAGAGAGGGGGATACGCGAGTGAAAGCTAGTCAGACGCAAACTGATTGAATGTAAATCCATGCTGACAACAAGCTCCGAAGTTCTGTACCTTTCGAGTCGAAACCACAGCCGTAGTCCTTCCCATAACGTATTTGAAAAACATCAATACTTTGGTCTACACAAAAGGTTCCTAATACCTTCCTATGCAGTTATTAATAAAAATTATAAAATGCTTTTACATTTAGGTTCGCTTGTGCAAGGAATGACTGGAACATTTATTTTTTTCAACGCGCTCGCCAAGTGCATGTCCATCACATTATATGCAGCCTGCTGCGAATGCTTAAAATATGAATTTCAATCGGTTAATCGCGAAATCAAGGACTGCGATTTTAGTGGAGATAATTTAAAGTCAATTGCTTTACGACACTCACGTCTATTGGAATGCCTTTCTTATTTAAATGAAATGACGACGCTTTATTCATTTTTTATGTGCGCAGGTGCCATAATGTTCTCAATCATTTATGCTTATGTAATTGTGATAGACGTGGATATTGGATTCAGAATTATATCCACCTTGTGGCTTGTTTCCAGCTTTTCCATTAACGCCGTCCTCTGCATTTCTGCCGATACTCTTAGGAATGCTGTATGTTAACTGATGTACCCATTTTCCGCTTTAAAACAGTGTTTTTGCAGGCAAAGGAAGCTAAAGAACGAGTATGTATTCGAATGGCTGAAGAAAATAGCATGAAAGAACTCGACCTTTCGGTAAGCAATTATTTAGAAAAGGATAAATGTGGACTGAGTTAGCTCACCTGAGTTAAAGTAATGGTCGGATCTCAGATAAATGTGCATTGAATCTTAGAACGGCATGTTTGAATTTATTATGAAAGTTAAAAACAGTAAGTAAGAAGACAGGTATTGAGATTTACCCCGCATTACAGGCGAGCGTTGGTAGATGGTTGTAGAGGGGGTGCCACCTCTCATCTCATGGGAAGAGGTACGGGCCGAAGTTTTCACCATCCAGTTGACGATCTCATCATTTTTAGAAAAAATTACCTTATTCGCTAACTGGAAAAATTGTTTACTTCCTTTTGAGTTCAAAAAATTATTGATACCTCCGTGACACACGCAGCGCTGATTGAGAGTGCAGACTGCTTACCTAGGCCAAACACACGATCAGGCCCGACATATTATTATTATATATTATGGATACATTTACTGTAATTTTTTTATTGCATTGAGTAAAATCAAGATGTGAACTGAACAGAATTAAGATCATTAAAACTTCTCATAATCAGAATAAACGTAATGCCTTCACAATTAGCGGAACGTTGTTTGTTATATGCTATTAATTTACTGTAGCCAAATAAAGGTATTTCACTAATCTACAAAAGCGCATAATGCTTAATTTTAAGGTGCACCAAACCGCCGCAATCATTTGTCAGCAGTCGTCAACTGATATGGGTATTACCGCTCTCGGATTTTTTGCGGTATCCAAAGAAGCGCTGCTTACGGTAGAGTGAGATTTGCATCGAATTTTCTATATTTTAACAATCGTAATTTAGACATACTCGTTCATTGCAACGTATGTAGTAATACTACTGCAATCAATGGCATCTTCCCCATCAGTTGAAGTAAAGAAATCGTGATTTTGGTTGCTTGAAAACTATCTAGTTGTGACTGGAAGAGAAAGCCTTATCCGTCGTTAATTGAACACAACTGCCAAACAGACAGCGTACATGTCAGAACAGAAGAAACCGGCTTAAGAAGTAACTCCGGCTACCCATAACTTTATGATATTGTTATTGTTGTTAGCCGCATACGAGAAGCTATTAATAAATAGGATTGCAATAAATTGCACTCAGCTTCTAGATCAAGCTTCAATTTCTGATGCATTTTCCACTCGTCGGAGTGGCTGAAGTTCCCATACAGCAAGGCAAAACGGAACAGAACCCATCATACATCTTCTGCTCCAGCAACAGTTCCTGAAGCTCTAACAGGCCATTCGCGTGTTTCCTTAATTCAGTGTAAATGCAACAAACAACGTCATTTGTAACCTATTTAAATAATATTTCAACCTTGTTAATACAAGTTTTCAACTCAGCTTCTAAAAAGGAAAATTGAATTGAACAAGGAACGACGGTTCAGGGAGAGACACATTAGCTTTCTCCAAGAAAGTCTCACCATCTCTGTTCATGAAATAATTTAAATTCAGAAAAAAGTGGCAAATTCTTTATGCAAATCTAATGAGATTTCAGCAGAGGTAAAAGAAGCAATCATTAAAATCACGAAGAATTAGTACAATCTCTGTCTAAAAGATCAAGAAAAAAAGATAATTCTCAATTGTGTGCGATTTTTTCCATTGTGACTTCAGGTAATTTTAAACATACTGCACATCAACAACATTCAGGATGTCAAATATTGTGAAACATTTTTTAAATTGCTGCATAAACATCTGATAGTAACACAGCTATGCTGTAACGAGGATGGGGGGATTCAAAATTTTTGGGAAAGAGGATCTTAAAAGTGATCCGATAAGATGGACCAAAAGTAGAAAAATTATATTTCGCTGGTGCAGCATTTAGATTTTTCCTTTATTCACAATCTAGAGAAAACTGTTCCCATCGACATTTCAGCCATGAACACCTCTAACAAGAACTATACATAGCATGTAAATACTTTTATTTGTTAATAAAACTAAATCAGAGAGCAGAAAGGTATTCATTTGATAAAAATCATTTTTAGCCACTGCTACTGGTATAATTTGCTTTCCCAGTATCTGTAGATGCTGGCGGAGATTGCAAGAGGATGACGACGTAGGTTGCGATAAATGAATATATCTGAAATGAATGTACCGTAAACCCTCTAATAAACGTCTCCCTCAAGCCTAGTTCGAAAAATAATTACCCAGTGCTTTTATAAGAGAATTTACTGTAAAACGGCCAGTATGATTATCAGCAAAATGCTTACCTTAATATGACAAGATTGGTGCATAACGGAGCAGTCGCCCAGTAATAAAAATTGTCAATTAAAATAAGTTTCGTATCACATTGTTTACTCGCAACCTTTATTTCGTGATATACACTAACATTGTTTTGAGTATGATTTTAGTAAAAGTACGCGATATAAAACTAATTTTACATGTATAATAATATGCCCTGAGCGATGAGGATCTGGTTCATGAATCCGTACGAAAGTTCTAAATTTCCTTAAGACAAACTTACTGTCATCAAAGGATTCTTGAACATCTCTATTTAGATAATGAAACACCCCGTGAATGATGAGGAAATTTTCTGAGGAATTCCAGAATTTTTTTCAGTTTTGGCAGTTTTAGAAATAACCAATCATGATAAACGTGGTTTTTGCTCAAGCCTCACATCTTTGGTAAGTAAAAGTAAGTCGTTTTGTTAAAGCTTACTGTAAGAAGCAGTTCTTTAGAAACGGTAAAAAATCCGAATGCCGTTATGCCGGAATCGATTGTCGCCTGCTGCCATATCATATTTGCTATGCTATAAGTCTAAAAGAGTGACAATTAATAACTGTTCCAAAATAATTACACCGAAATGTATTGCTTACCTTACTATCAATATCAATGTCTTTGCTGCTTTCCGCCAGCTTGGAACATGCGCGTTCACTTGATGCTTTCACCTAAATATGACTGTTATATCGTACTGAACTGCACGAATGGCACAAGATCTGAGAACAAATGTGGAATACACTAATTAGAAAAGAATTAAAATTTAAGATTCTTATGAGTGTTTTACTTTCCCCACATAGCACGAAGTTATAAATATTGATTGAAATATTAGTAAACATTAATGTATTGATTTTCGCCCAATTTAGCACTTTTGAATAAATCGTGTCAACTCTTTCTGGGGTTTACCGATTAAAGATGATTCGCGTTACTTTGAGAATTTATTTAACTGCTACAATTTTTGATCGTTTAACAATGGAGTAAATATGATAGGAGAAATTACACTTTCTTATAAGTTTCTTCAAATCGGTTTTGTGGATCAAAAGTGATCGCAATTTAAATTATGGCATAGTTATATGGCAAGCTTTGAAATTTTTATAATTAATTTTTGCGGTTAGCCAATGAATGTATTTAGCCATTTACCGCTTTGTGTAATCCTTGCGCTGATAGACACAAAATACAATTGAGACAAGCGGTTAGACAGAGCCAGTAGAGGGACAGTATCCGAAAACCAGCATCGGTTCCGCTAAGAAGCATAACGTAGGCGAATAAAGTCGAAATGAGACTGCCAAGGGCAAAAATGCTCATTACATAAAATGCAACCATTTCGTGCAAATAATCAAGACATTTCAATAAACGACAGTGTCTCATTTGAATCGCTTTGAATAAGGACACATTTTTTATGTTACATTCTGCGATGTCTCTATTAACCTGCTCAAACTCAACGCGAAGGCATTTGCAGCAAATCCAATACAGTAGTGCAGACTGATAGAGGACCAAATAGCCGAGGGGGATCCATATTAAAGTTAATACATGCGCCGGCCATGATTCGCCCATTATATCCCGGTATGCACGAACGGCCTTGGCTGACAATTCACTGGCACTATCAATCGTCCATACACACAGATACATTAAGAAGTCGATAACTACAACAATCACTACGGTTATTTGTATTATGCGCAACTTCTTGGAGATGGGATTGAAGCGAATTTCTAATCCTTTTTGGTTTGTTGCATGAGAAATCAGCTCACTTAGATGCTCGAGTTTTTGATTGTATCCTACACCAACAATAAAATAAAGACTAGAGACGGTTAGCCCGAAGTACAAACAAATTCCAAATGTCACGGTAACCTCTCTTGTCCAGTTGGAAAACATCTCTGCGAGTGCTGGAACTGTTTTGAGCGTCAGCATATACAAATTCATGCAGCTAACAAACGCAATAATAATAAAACTGAACAAATTTTTAATCTGAATTGTTTTCGGATGAAGTGGGAAGTATCCCGATACACGCTGGATAGTGAAAGAAAGACGTAAAAGGCGGAGGAAAGCAGGCGGTTGAGACTTTTCGTTGTAATCGAAGTTTTCGTTTTTGTTGTAAAGTTGTGCAGCCGATTGCGGCGGGGACGGTAAAGCAAATTCAGTCGCCATTATCCAGCCGATTTAGTTGAAACAGATACTTTAAATGGCCATCAACTGTAATCTGTGGGCATAAGAATAAAAATACGACGCGCGCGCATTGGATTGCACTCGAATTTAGGAAGTAAAGGAAGAAATCGGCGTTCGAGAGAATATACATATGACATACCGTGTTTTAGAGTAATGGGCGCAATACAGAGAACACATAATTCGACCTTTCAGCTAATCTGACAGATATTTAATGTAAAATTCTTTTTCTTTCGGGAAGGCACGACAACAATTTGGTATTTTTAATATAATTTAAGTACCTGGCATATTCACTGTTAAACTTTCACATCCCTCTTTCTCTTCATTGAGTGTAAACAGCGCAATTCTCCTAGCGCGCGCTTTAAGCCCTGTGCAATTCGGTTTTATCTATAAGCTAGTGTTGAAATTGTCTAGTTCGAAACGCTGAGCGAGAGACGAGTGAATGAGCACTTTCAAAATTTTTTCCTTTATTGCAGGCAGGTTCTTCATACTTTGCTCTCGATTCCACTATCGAAAAGTGCCAAGCAATCGCCGGGATTGCCCACTATGCTTCAAGTAGCCATTTCAATCAATTAGCATCTCCGCACGCCTGAAGGCTTTCCGAATTCATCCATATTCTAATCACTTTATACGATTAGGGCCTCTGTAAAAACTGGAAAGCGTGGAGAAATTAGCAATTGAGCAAATTGTATAGCACAGCTTGCATACGCCTGAATAAGCAAACATTCAAACAAACATATTCCGTGACCAATGTAACACAGCTATTGCAATCGCAATCGGCAGCTTGCATTTTGCTGTATTTGCGAGATTGCACCGTCGGAGTTCTCTATTTCATCGCAACTTCAGGGCAATAGCAGTCAAAACTGTTAAAAATTCAGTACACTTGCAATCGCGGTAGCAAGGTGAAGCAGCAAGTTGAAAAATCGTGCGATGAATTGCAACTTGCAAAACTGTTTTGAAATTGCAACATTGCCAGAGTTTCATTTAACTGACTTCTAACGACAAACAAGGATGACATTTGGGGTAACCTAAGCAAGGTTAGGTATCCTGGAATGTATGCATCAGCACGGCTGCATGCATACGAGCAGTGTTGGGCGTTTGCATACTAGGTAAGTAAAAGTAAGTAAAATTTACCTAGTTTCTAACTAGGTAGGTACCTAGTTTACACAAATACCTAGGTAATTACTCAAGTAAAACTAGGTACCTAGTTGTTTGAATAGCCGCTAAAATTCGTCACTATCATAGAACTTGGTGAGTACGAGAGACTGGCTTCAGTACAAATATTTACTTCCCTGCGAGACGTTCTTGGCTCTCGACGCCTGATTAACGCAAGAGGCTAATTTTGTATG
>NIUQ01002050.1:0-24984 GCA_002796945.1 Plectus sambesii
CCGCCATGCAAATAAAATTACGGTATCATGCTGTCCGGCTTGAGAACCACGCTTCAAATTTAAACGAGCTATTAAGATTGCTGCAGAATTGCGGGATTGCGGAATTGCAGTTGCAGAGCCGCGAAAAGCTTTATGAAACAGAAAATTGCGGAATTCCTCTTGCAACTGTTGCAGTTGCGGAATTGCAGTTGCAATTGCAACAGTTTTATGAAATAGGCTCCAGAGATTCGTAAAATGAAGTTATTCTTAAACAGGTAAATATGTCTGCGCGCAAAATCAATGTACTGACATTCGCATAAAATTGATCACTAGAAAATGCGATAAGAGATATTTAGTGAACGTGTTTCATTCATTATGCTACTAGTCAAGCAGTCCGTTTGTCCAGTCGTACGTACAAACTGTTGAATTTTACTGCTCTTTGAAACTGATACTTTTATACGATCTCTACATTATGCGCTAACATTTAGGTATATAGTGTATTAGCGCAGCTGTTTGCGTTTTAAATGATAACAATTCGAATCCAATGGAGAGGAGAAATGTTTCTTGCACATGCAACAAATCTGCAATCACTAAACAGTGTTCTTCAGAGATTAGATAATAAGATTTTATTTTGATCACAGCTATTCAACGAGTAATAAATCGCATTACTTTATGTACAGCTTTAAGTTCAAATAAGTTGCTTTCGTGATCTTATATTGGTTTTAATAATGGGATTTCTTTCGCAATTCAGCATGTACTTGTTTTAAAAAATTCAAACGACGGTACAATATAGCTATAAATCACTTTCTTGAAAATGCTGGTTCTGGTGGTTGACTATGTGAATATGCTCGTCGAAGACAGGCTGAGCACGCGTTCTAAACTTTCCTTCAAAGTTCCTTCGAAACCAATCATATATAATCCTGTGATATTGTCAAACGCAAAATAAAGTGAGCAAAGGATCTATAACGGGGCCCAATGTGCCGCTATGACCGATGTTAACCGTAAATGCAAATTGACTCGGCAAGAAAAATTGTTGCACTTATCCGGTTTTGCTGAAGCCACATTAATATTTATTGTTTCCAAGTATACCTAGGCCTTAGACCGCTCTATTGTGTGCGAAAAATTATTATTGCATCCAGAAAAACAAAGGTTGATTCATCGTATGCTTTGTGGATGGAGCAATAATTTTATCGCATACCACAGGTATGTATACGCTCTTACTATTACTTTCAGATTTAAAGGTTCGCAACAATGGCATTATTGTCAGCTTGACATGTGTTGTCTGTGTCTTGTTATTGTTAATGTGCTATAGTGCATGACTGTTGCTGCATTTTGTTACGCTGATCAGCCGAATTTGTTACTGTTAGTGTGTACACAATAAGAGCATGTATTGCATTACTGGTGGCCATGTTGTTTTTGTCTACCGTGCTCGAATAAGAGGCCTTCTGTAGCTTCCTAAATCACATGTTGTATTGCCGTATAGCAAGCTAGGAATACGTGCTGAGAGATCCATTGAGTCGAAAGGTCAAATGCACTAAGATGTTTACGGGTAGCTGGCTCACCGAGCACAAAAGTAATTAACTAAATAATGTCTAATTTTAACACTGAAAGGAATATGAATAGAGTGAGGAAGGTATGTTGGAAATGCATATTTATTTATAAAATGAATTTCCCATCGCTATTTTACTTGAACGGCAACATAATTAGCGCCAGTCCGGTTAGGGCTTTCGTTCTTAATTAGCCTAATGTGACGATCTGAAACTCTGAGCGCAATGGACCTCTCAACTCAGTGGCCCTAAACTAGATACTCGGACCGCCCGCAATCAAAAAAGCGCAGATGCAATAAGCAGACTGATAAATGCAATCATGTTAATGATAAAAGGTCCAATAAATATTAAATAATGTTTCGGAGGACCTAATCAGAGGAGTTTCGAGGGGGCTGCTTTGAGTCAGTGAAAGATTAATGATATCACATCGTTATTATTTCATTTTACTCTCAGTTGATCATATAATATAAAAAAATTTTCTTTTTTACTAATAAGAATAGTTAGTCTTGGTCTCGTAACGAATATGTTTATATGCAGCTTGTGTTGTTGCAGAATAAGAGAATATTAGCGAGAACACCATTTCCAAACAATACTATTTCGCTCTTCGCAGTGAATCTTAACAAATAATATGGTTCCCGCAATGAGAAACGCGCAATTTATGGTCGTACGAATGCATATTAAGATATTTCTTTCATAAATTGTTACTGAAGACCGGAACTATGTTCCAACATTGATGATGAAATCTGACATATTACTCTCATCCTATCGGATATGTTGATGTAGGTAGGACGATTCGTATCCTTTGCTGTACTCTAATTGCTTTTAAGCACGGTTATAGACGGAGACTTCGAGAAATTCTACTATTTTCCCTATTATGGCGTGTCCAATATTTCCGGTCACGAGAATGTCGGTTTTTCGCATCATTATTCCCCACAGTTTTTCTCCTGCGACATAAGTCTGCTAATCATGGCTGCTCTTGTTCCGCGGTATACTTTACACACTGGGGCCTATTTCATAAAACTGTTGCGATTGCAACTGCAATTCCGCAACTGCAACAGTTGCAAGAGGAATTCCGCAATTTTCTGTTTCATAAAGCTTTTCGCGACTCTGCAACTGCAATTCCGCAATCCCGCAATTCTGCAGCAATCTTAAAAGCTCGTTTAAATTTGAAGCATGGTTCTCAAGCCGGACAGCATGATACCGTAATTTTATTTGCATGGCGGATTCATTTAATTTCAAAATTTGAACTGACTACTGTCACGATATGCCATCAATTCGTTACAAATTGGAAAAAATTGACAAATTTCACATCATTTCACTCATCGTTATGCTCTCTTTCTATGCTAGTTTATTACTCCGCTATATTCCTCATTAATTTTACATTAATTTTGTCTTTTCGAGAGAATTGCAGAAATGCAACTCTTTTTCGCACCACAATTTGTGATGCGAGATTTTTTTCGCAACTGTTGCAGAATTGCGGAATAGTGCCACTTTTTTGAAACTGTAATCCCGCAATTTTGCAATTCTGCGACTGCAACTGTTGCAAACGCAACTCGGCAATTCTGCAACTGCAACAGTTTTATGAAACAGAAAGTTGCAGAATTGCGTGATGACAATGTAAATTGCGACGCAATTCTGCAATTCTGCAATTGCAACAGTTTTGTGAAATAGGCCCCTGATGAACGTTAAAATGCAAGTTGGCAGAAAAACGCGACGATAACCGAAGGTCACCGAGATATGTTTACACGCAAGAAACGTTTTACTATCAACGTGACAAAAACTATGTTCGCTTGGATATTTGCCGAGTCTTCAAGATCTTCTATAACTTAGGCTATGTTTGTGATATCTGAGAAGAGTTGGTTGCGCTTAGTACCTCGATAGAAGGTCGTATACAGTTGAATCTAGTACTCAGCCAACTGATTTCAGATTTCAGTGACTTGCGTTTAGTGATACAGGGGCCAGCACGCGACGCGTCCTGGAGACTCGTTCTGAAAACGAAATGAATCTTGTTTGATGCTTCGTGCGCATTGCACCACATTCTTGCACTGCCAAATTGGATGAATGTACAGCACTTAAAAGATAAGAAGATAAGACAAAGTATGTGCATGAAATGGGCTTGAAATGACATGGGCATGAAATGCAAGGTCATTTTCTTTTAAAATAACGCAATAAATACGTAGAACCTTAAGAGTGACATGATGCACGAAAATTAAATCACAACTAAAGTACACCTTCCTTGACGAGCGCTTAATGCAGCAAGTCAGTTTAACACCCTGTCTTTAGTGTAACTGTGAGTGGTCATAATGAGTTGCAAGCATATTCAACTCATTAAGTAAAATGTGAACGGTCGATAAAGGTGCACATTAGACATGGTAATTATATTAAAAGTACATATAGTCATGAGATAAAAGAGCAAAGCAATCAGTGCGTAGAAATAACCACTTGCTGTTGTTAACAGGAGTATTCGTAGTCCTAATCAGAAAAGATTTTCTGTTGATGGAGTGCGAATTTCGGCCACAGAGTGACAGCCGTTCACCACAGGCCAAGGCTCTAAACCCTCCAGAGACAGTAATGGTGCTGAGTTCGAGTTGGAATTCGCGTTGTCGTCCGCACTCAGAGTGGCAATTAATGTGGAAAATGTCGGCCATTTCAGTGTCGTTTGTTTGTCGCTACGTGATGAAACATGACGACGGAAGACAACCGTCGACAGGTAGCTGGCATTGATGCAGAACTGTACGAAATACAGCAAACGTGCCGTGCAAACAGTGGCAGAATTGAACAGAACGGTGTCGGAAATGTTGATATCGAAAACGTTGAGTAGACGAAGGACAAAGTCGGGTGCGTTGAATAACAAGTTTATGCTTGTAATCGCGAGCCATTGATAGGCGGGCCCTGGAGAGCAATCTCTGCACCAGAATCTTCCATTCGTCTGCCGGTGGGTGGTGACTGTAATCAACGTCTGTTCGCTGCTGGAAGAATAGCTTATTTTCTGGACATCGCAGTTGTTGTTGGAACTTTGATCGCTTTGGCTTTTCTGTAGAGAGTGGAGTTGCGGCGGTCGTAGGAAGAGCACACGCACATCGAGCACGGCTGTGATGCACACTGGAGCCAAATAGTCCCAAGTCATTTCGGTCACGTGCATCCACCGGTTCACCTTCAATGAACCGTCCATTATTTACAAAATTATTTCATCGTCCGGCGTTAATGATGTAAGAGAAAATGAGTGGGAGAGTATAGAGATTGTTCGGCCAGAGCAAAGCAGTATGCATCCAGAAACTGGAATTACTACTAAAGATACTGAGCTTTATTTAACGTTTTATTTACTGTTACAAGTGAAGTGGCAGCTAATGTTAAAGGTCTTGAGTTCGAACGTAATCATAAATAATGCGTTAGCTCTTTATTTTTCAAAGTCGCAACTAAATGTTCCCTCTCCCAACTTCAGTACTGACATGTCGGCATCCATAGTCTCCGACATTCTGAGTATTTATTTTGAACACTGATGAGCCGTCGCTCGCCTGCAGTATTTAGCACTTACTTGCATATTATTGAGTAAGGGCGCCACTGTGCAGTGAAGGTCTGTCGATTTCACTGTGAGCAAAAGCCAACTGTTGACAAAGACGGAAGCGGCAAGAATTGTGGGCACTGCGCGATGACTAAGTCGCCACTGTCGTCGATGCCACATGGGGTGGTAAACGGCAGCGTATCGTAAAGAGGATGCAAACAGCCAGCACCATCTACTGACGCCAGCGCTCGTATGAAGCAGAAAAATTGATGCCTAAAAAGAAACCATTTTGAACGGAAAGTTAAATATATCATAGTTTGTAAATAAAGACACTTTCCAAGTCGAGGAGAACATTTCTTACATTTATTAGGCTTGAAAAATGTCCTTGCTATAGTGAAAATGTTTCAGAGTCTATCACAGATTGTTGGCAAGTGAACGTGTCTACTGGCTTCGTCAAGTTATCACGAAGGCATCGTTACGCAAAAATATTCCACTTATGAAGGACTCAAACATATCTGTCGCATAGGTTCCATTCTTAGGCACCTTCCTCTCTACCAATTAACGACATCCATTACTGCATCCTAATTTTATCTCAGACATCGGCAGAGGTTACGGTAGCGCTGCATTTGGCCTGAAGCATATGCCAAACCAACCAACGCCTTCCTATTTTCCTACGCTTTCCTGTTGACCGTTTTAATGAAATGAGAATTTTCAACCTTTCTCTATGCTTACGATCGTAACCTTTAATGAGAGATTGCATAAAGGAGCTTTGCCAAAAAAAGGAAGCGGACTACCTACGTCAATGCCAGTTACGCCAACGTCCTGGATTTGTTGGAGGGAAGGAAGGTGAATCAAGGAACTCGTATGGTTTCCCTATTTCAAACTTCATAGAATTAATCTTGTTATGGAAATTGCGAAATAATTTAGTAGCAAACAATATGGAATCCTAAAACGCATCATAGTCATGCGAATAGTTTGAGACGTTCACAATTGCAGCAGTTGCAATTAAAATTGAGGTGTGCGCGGTAATTGGTTATTTTTGGTCACAACCCACTGATCAATGCACTTGAACACGGTTTCTCCGAAAAACCGCCTCCCCCAAATGGCATATACCGTATTTTCACTAAGAGTACGGTATGCCATACTATTTTTCAATCGATCGCTGTCCTGCCATACTATTAGGGGAATGCCGAGCTATTAAGGAAATGACGGTATCTTCTTTTGGTACTGCGTTCCTGCCTTTGAGACAGACCAACTGGTAGCTGAAATAGAAGTACCCTCCGCTTAGATCCAACACATTAATCAGTCAGCAGGGTGGAAACTGTAATGCTAAAAGAAAAAAAGCCATTCGAGAGACGGTATTATGGATAAGTGCAGTGGTAGTTGTGACTGTAATATTAGTATTGCAATAGATTAACAGTATATTTCAGAGATAAGTTTTGTCTCACAATGCATGGACCTAAAATTGCCAGAAGTGGGACTTTTCATGTTATTTTCATGCACGCATTGTTAGTATATTCACATTTATATTACAAGACCTGAGAGATTCTGAAAAACATTCGATGCGTTAGGTTGGATTTAGAGCGAAAGTGAAGACACGTAAACTCTTCCTTCTTCGGACCAGCGAGGGGTTAATGGCTGTAACAGCAGAAGGTGTTGATTCAGATACGCTCGCAGCGCAGGACCACTACCATTTTTATAAGGACTACCGTGGGTCATCTAACAAAAGCCCAGTTACGCCTTTGAGGTAAGCAGATATTTCAGATCGGCAGACACAGGATCCTCCATGATCAGTCATGCTATAACAATCCCTTTCCACAGAGATTAAAAATTCTCAATTTTGAACAATTTCCACTATGAGCTGCCTTCATCACTCACTAACGCACGGTCAGGAAAAGCAACTTGACCAACCTTGCACTTGGCTGTTGCTACTTCCGTATTGTAGTTGTCTTCTGAAGAAGCGAAAGTGAATCGAACGAGAACGGTGATGCTGATGAGGGAGAGAAGGTCGCTACAAGTCATTATTGTCAGCGGCATCGCGCTGCCTTCGAAGAACCGATCTGATTGCCTTTTCCACAATGTTAACAGTCGCATTAGAACGAGCGCGTTCAGCAAGATGCCCGCAGTCGCCAACAGCAGGTAAAGGATCGAGATGGTAGCTGTCATTTGATTGGTTTGTGGATCGGTCAGATCCAATATGACAACATATTCCCGAAAATCTGATGGCGTAGAGTTGGCAGCCATCGTTTCACTTGATTTGTATGTCATTGTCTGAATGAGGCAATTCGAAATGACTTTGGGTTTGATTCATAATTTGTACTTACAAATGACACAAATTCAGTAAGACTATACCGCTGCTACAACTGATCTAACTGAAACAATAAGCTGAAAATTATGCCAACAAGATAGACGAAAATTTCTCGAACAAGTGAAGATTTATTACAATAAAAGTTACCGTATTTACGGATCCTTTATAATAACATTTACGGATGTTATATCAACCCTTTCTGTTCGATGAAATGTTCAAACTTTAGCCACGTGCAACACTTTTAATTCAATCTCCTGCTCAACATATGTCTTCATCACTAAGACATGGAAATAGTTAATTTTATGAACGACACAGCATGTTAAAAAACTATAAATGAAAGCGGCAAAAAATAGTGACACTTATGCCACTATTTCCGTTACTACGGTATACCATTTCCACTTAAATAAAGACACTATTCAATTCAAAGAGCACGTTTTTCTATTGATTTGACTAGGGAAATGCCCTCTCTGAATTAATTGGCGAATATCCTTATTAGAGAGGAAATAGGATTTAGTTGATTTTTATACTTGAATTTGATTGTTGAGAGAAAGAGTTTAGCCTACGGACGCAATTTTCATCCGCCGATTCACGTTTCTAAAGCTTATTAATACCACCCTATTCTTCAGACTTTTAGTAATTGCAATCGTGAGATGACTTATAACAACGTCTCTTTATTCAAATCACTAATCATTTTGTGATACAATAAGGCCATGCACACTTACCGTACCGTCACTACACACGCAGCTGACGTCCGCGGATCGTAGATCGGCAATGGCAGACTGAATGAACAATTGCCTAACGAGGCAGTTTAGTCATGTTTGTGAGCTTTGTATGACGTCGTTAGCCTTAAGAAACCTGCCTGTAACCGCGAGCGACCAACCTATTTTTGTATTGTAGCAAGACAATTGAAAGCTGAGCCCCTTTTTCTGGGCTCATAAGTATGGCAGAATAACAAAAAGTCTGCTACGGATGTCTGCGAGGATGGTTTTTTTACTTCCCACTGTTTTCGTACGTGATCCAATGCACAACACATTCAGATTGTAAGTCGATATCTTATCAACAAGTGAGATCTAAGTATAATTTAATCTTCCGTCAACGCAGTACATCATTCAGGCGCAGCAACTTATATTGAGACAAAGCATATAATATTTAGAGACTCAAGAAGACCGTTTTTTCGCTTAGATTGATGTTCTCTGTTCTTTTGCGTTCATTGCAGCTGCCATCAGTTTTAAAGGAACGATGGCAAAGGCTCTAAATAGCCGTTTTTCCTTCTCTTATGATGACACTGAGATTTTCTTAACATGCGCGGAAGTTTGCCACCGATCGGTCCAATAGCCTACGGTCATTCGAGTGTTGTTGGCCAATGTCAATCATATATCAATAGCAAGACGTCCCAACTCTCAAACAATAACAATTACATTTGGGTTAAATTGAAAAATGATGATGAAATATTTAATTACTTATTCTGTTGTCTCATCATTTTATCGATATTATCATGTCATATTAGCGCGATATTTCATCAACAATTTTGGGGATGGCACGGATTCTCATATAGTAGCATCTAGCCTTTGGTTTTTGATCAAGCACGCAGCTTGAAATCATACCCTGTGGAGGAGGTAGAGCCCGCTAGATTCATAATAATTACGATATTTCATCATCTAATAACCCTATCCTGAAGACTACGATTTAGGGCCCTTTTTAACTTTTTTCAGACCTCAAAAAATGGGGAGAACAGTATTCCCGGAACCGTGTGAAAAATATTCGATTACTGAAGATGCACCCAGAAATCATCTTGTGCACTCAAGTAAATAAGAGTAGTATAAAACATAGTAAAACTATCTGCATTAGCTACTTAAGAGCCCCGAAGGGGGGAACGCTAGCTTTCAGCGACAACTAAAGTTAGAATCTAGATCTGATTTTTCTTACAGATTCGTATTTTCATTGCAAATGCAGTATTCTAAATATATCTTTATCACGATAATAATGTGGGGCGAAATGATGTTTCTCTTATACGTCGAAATTCTTGAATACACTCGTTATATGCTGCTTTAACTGCGTTATTGTATGGTATGGTTTGCAATAGATAACCATGCATATATTCGTCGCAATGAAGTCCGCGTGACGCTACATTGGTAGAGCAGCTTCGCAAGCTCATACGGTAGATGTAGCGATAATGTTCACAACAGGTTACAGTAGTACAGCGGTTACATGAATTATGCTTAAACAGCCAGAGAAGAAGTTACAAATCCTCTGACGGCACTTTGATAGAGCAGTATTTTTAATAAAAAAACGATAGTTTTGATTGTGTGCGGCCATTCTCTTTACATTGCTTCAGGAATTGCATGATTGTCATGTTAATACTTCATACTCGAGGACCACGAAATCACGTTATGCTGGGCATAATCGTCGATTATTCACGATTCGTTGTAGGGGGCATAAGAGAGATGTATTGAAGTCGGAGTTGCGTGTAGTTGAACGCAACCGATGAAGTAGAATCCCCCTTGACACAAACTCGTTGGCCTACAAGTCTGGACATGTTCCGATGAGATTAGATTCATATTTTTCTAAATACACAACAGATACATTAACTTTTGGGACAACCGAATAAGTGCACAGTTACAAAAAGTATTGGTTTGACACTCTGAATGGTTGTGCAAGTTTACTTACGTAATCAACTATTGTAAAGTAGTCGTTAATAGAATGCTCAGAGATCGCCCTTTCTAACATAATTCTTGCTGTTTCAATTGATAAAAACTCAGCAAGAGATTAGTGATGAAGTACAACCAATCCGTTGTGACTAAGCTATTTCTAGCAAGCCATTTGACAAGAGCAGTAATTCGAACGAAGATTCCACAAGCTTCGCTCTCTAGAAGACTGTAAGGGAAAAGATCACTTCAGAACTTTACAAGTCAGTTGGCTGAAGAAAATCGGAAGTAATTAAATCGAATGAAATTCGTCTCGTTCTATTTATAAAGAATCTGTCAAAACAGGAGCAAGCAAAGAATTGCCAAGAAATTTGGTCACAAAGAACTCGAGCCTCAGCTTTTTTAAAAAAGTCCAATACACCATCTCACTGATAGTTATAATTTAAGGAAACATTCGAAGCAACGTCTCCAAGTAGTGACTCACATATCTGAACTGTCACACCATACTGTATCCCTATGAAAATATTTCCATTTGGAAGCTTACAGTTAGTACTGAAAACAGTTACACACTTCCCAGTAGCTCCTCTGCCATCTCTAAACACTTTTTTCAAGTGGTAGAAGGTAATATTTTGCTTTGGTCATGATTTTAACTCTGGAGTTGAAGAACAGTCATACATAATGAAAGTTGGTGCTTTCATGGGCAAAGTCAACTCATAAACATACAGGCAGCTGGTTTTGAATCTTTCAGTAAAAACTGCAATTGGTGCCCTTTCAGTAACAAAGCATGAGCTTCCAGCAGGAGGATATGTTTCGACATACAGCTCGAGCAGCATTAAAATAGCTATAACGCCAAATTGCGAAATTCCTCATTTCCCTGTCAAAGGAGGGAACTCTATAGCTGAGCCTTTGTTGAAATTTCTGGAGTTTTCTTTACAGAACATATTGTAAAACAATGCCTTCGCTCAGTTTTACACTATTTTTACTTTCGTAAAGCACCTATCATTCGCAAATGGGCAGAACTTTCTCAGGGTACCATTCAAAACTTCGTCACTTCTAGAGCTTCGAGTTCGAGTCATGCTAATTCAACTGTAGATGGTTTCATCAAATGAGCTTTGGATACATCATCAATCTTATAATTACCCGTCTATATTTAAAATTATACTTGATTTAGTGTTATTAATAAAAATTATTCTTGAAACAGGAGTTGCACCAGAACTTTTTTGATTCCCCGTACAACTCCTCTGAGAAAAACTGCGTGATTGCTTCAACGGCCAGTGTTCCTAACGACTGCTATATCCAATGATTGAGCAAAAGATGCATGTGCAAGCCTAACCGTACGATAGTTCAGCTCCAACACATGCACTTACGCACTCCATCTCATACTTACTCCACCCATTCATCTATAGTTCGTAAGCAAACAATTCAATCAGTCGGCAGATCAGGGTCGCTCAAATTATTTTAAACCAAAAATAATGTAGCAGCTGTATAGCAACAACGCGAAAATATGATTAATTTCATTTATATCATGATCAACGTTAATTAGTGTGCATGAGCTTATCATAAAATCAATGAAGTATTCATGCAAACATTGAACTTCGGCTATCAATGATCAATTTATCATAAATTCATGACTGCAATGAACGTTTTCCATTTAGTAATTTTCTTAATAGTTGAAGTAATTTCCTTGGAAATCATCACGATCGATTCAACGCAATGGATGGCCACCTGCGTGTCCCGCGACATCAACACCGCGAATCATCTCTGCGGTTGCAATTGGCTTAATTAATGATGACTTTTAAAGGAAAATATTTTTAAAAATTACCACGGCTTAATGTCCTAAAGGTATATAGGGAGCGCTATGAGACTTATTTTGTAATGCGATATGCACTTATCGCAATATAACTATCAGAATTTGATAGAGGTCAAATTTTATCAATGAAGTGCTGAAGTAAAGCAGCTAAAACGAGGCCTTGTACTTCAATCGCAATTACGACAATAGTCTAGGGGGCAACTTTTTTCAACTGTGTCAGGGAGAAGACTATCTCTGTTCGTTTTAGCTAAATCCTAATCAGTTAGAGCCAATGTTTTAGCTTGATCACAATTGAAGTGGCTCTTTCATTGTTAAGATGTCTGCACCTAAGGCGGTAGTCTTCATTTTCATTGCAACAAGCTCTTCAGTTGGTATGTAGGCAATGTAGTAAATTAATTGTGCTCATTTTATTTGTTTATTTTACTTTATTCCAATTAGTGCAAATATTCAAATTTAGCTCAATTGTAAAATTAAGCCTTCAAAGCAGTTTATCGTAAAACAAATTAGTAATATAGGAATTTGCAATTTCATCGTTCATTACATAAATGGCACACGGTTTTCGGATTTCGATTAAACCGTTCATTAATGGATAATTCAGGTCGAGAATTTCCAAAAATCACGTCAGAATTTTTCGAAAAAGTTTTGGTTTTATAACAAGTAAACACGCAATTATGATGTAAATGGCTCATATTCCTTATTTAGCAGAAAAGTTAAAGTACATTTCAATCAAGATATCTCACGAAAGAGTGATGAGCTACTTTTTCATCAAAAAGCGAGATTATCACCGTAGAGTTCTGCACACAAACCCCATCCTGTCATCCACAAAGTGATACACACGTCTGACAATACTTCAGTCAAAAAACATGAAAATATATAAATCTTAATGACAGCACTCAAGTTTCGAATATCATAGTAGAAGCAAAGCGAACATCAAGTAATATGGAATATATCGCCGAAAACCTCAAGACGGTATCATTATCGTATTTCGTCTGCAGATCCCTGAAAAGAAACGATCATTTGTCATCCGTTTGTTCATCTTCAGTTTTCAGATATCAGATTAATAATAAATCTACGAGAGGTGAAATTTCTCGGAATGCCGCAAAACCACTATTAGATAATTTTGCTATATAGTACCTGTTGAGCTAGTCACTTGATAAGCGCGTTATTTCGCGTAACAGTGCATGATATGCGCGATACGTCATTTCCAGTTGTTTCACAAAATATAGTGCGAATGGAGCGAGTCACGCGCGATGACGCGGTCACTGACCATTCAACAACTCTGCTCCCTTTTCAGTTGCTTCCCACTCTGTGCGAGGCTGATTAATATTATGAAATATTTCATCAATATTTGCATTTGAAGATTAATCCATTAACTCGAATGGTTTCGGATTCGTATGGCTTAACCTATATTTCATACCGGGTTTTTCCGAGTATAAGCCCATGGGCTTATATTTGGAAAATTCAATTACATAACGCTGTTAGCAGCTGTAAACCAAAAAGAGAAGAGTAGAGTTTCTTCAGTAATTTATCCTCATTTTTGATTATTCTTACACGCAAACGATGGCATACCTTTTTAATTGTTGTAAAATCTTTTGCAGAATATGGTATTTGTACGTAGATTGCATTGAAAATAATTTCATTTCACACATACATGATGATCTTTTTTCGGCTTCAAATGTAAGCCCATGGGTTTATATTTGGAAAGTCAAACCGAATATAAGCCCAGATGGGCTTATATTTGGGGGGGGGCTTATACTCGGAAAAACCCGGTAAGAGTGCATAGCTCTGACATACTGTATCTTAATTATGAGAAGTTGCTGCAGCGTGTCTCAGCGCGGCTTTTTTGCGATGCTCCTCGATATCGTCATCATAGTGCTCAGCATCAACATGTCTCTTGGCGGCAAGCTCTTCACGGCGACGAGCGGCTTGCTCCATTCGCTCTTCATGAAAGTTTGTGTCCCTGTTCACTGCAATTTCTTTGGCGCGTTCTTCCTTCTCCTTCAATTGCGCATGCCTAAGATATAGACAGAAAATAGTTTTTCATAGATAAAACAGAGAATAAGGACGTTCACAAGTTCCGCAAAAGATTAGCCGCCTCATCGTCCGAGGTATACAACCGAACTTTGAGAATTCGTAACACAAAAATAAAAGATTTATAATGCGTTCTTGGTAAGCCCCCCTTATACTTTTGGAATTTCTGAGGTATTATTTGCGCCCAACAATTCCAGGATGTCGAACTGCGCATCTTCCGGAGGTCAGGCATGTCTTGTGCAGAACAAAGGAAAGCCAACAAGAAGCCCACATAATGCAGTGGGAACCAAGAATCAAGGGACTCAAATATTGGATAATTTATCCCAGAGCTATTGCTTCGCAGTGGTAAGCTTTAATTGTGTTTGAAAGGTTTTCCCGTGGCAGTGCGAAAACATTTTTTGAGTTAACACCGGATAAGATTAGGCCATTGGCGGGATGGTTTATGACTGGTACGCCAGACTCTGAACCAGGTTGCTATAGCTCTAAAACTCAAAAGGTGTCCAGGCCTAGCCCTAAGCGACCCCTTTACTTCAGAGTCAAAAGTGCATGCCTTAGATATACAGAGTACAAGTTAAAAAGCGCTTTCCGCTATATTCGATTTATTTCCTCATTGTTGAAGTAGTGGCACCAAAAAACGCGCGTTACCATTGAAGACAGTTATTTATCGTTTGAACGTCTTTTCGTTCATATTGCTACGTTAATCCAATCATATTGCTCAGAATACTAATCTAACTATGCCGTAACAATGTAGTATCCATTGAAATCCTGAACTATTCATTTGGGTAATAGCGCGGTTGCGTTTGCTCAAATAAAATTAGAATGGGTGTTATGACCTACGTTAATTGCACTAACAGAATCGAAAAAGTATTAAAAATTTGAGTAGCACAAAAGGCGGTAAAAAGAAAGAATCACTGGAATCGGATTGTCCAGTTAATTGCAAAGAATCGCATTTAATTGAAGAAAAGAATAGGAATTCTTACCAAGCGAGGTCGGTTTCGTCTTCATGCAGCATTGCTTCATGCATTCCTGCCATCTTTTCATCTTTATTTTTCAACGCATTTTCGTAGTGCTCTTTATGAGTACACATATCTTCTTTCAGCGCCTGCTCTGCTTGCTTCTCATGCTGTGCCTAAACATATTTTTCGCTGTACGACAACATTACGCGGCACTCAACAAGCTCGGTAGCATGGCGCTCGTGCGTACGCAGGATCATGCAACCGAAAGAGGTTGGTGCTATAACCGGTTGCGTTTTCTGATATTCTTTTTCAAGCAATGAAATTTTGTTGCTCTCTGTATTTTTAGATTATTAAAAGTAATTGGTGCTACCGCTAATAGCCTCCCACGGGTTACAAGCTGCGCGATTGACAGAAAGGACTGTGCAGACTTTCCAAGCAAAACTGGGGCGTCATATTATCTAAAGTACATAAATCATTCAGCTCAGAATCGGAAATACCTTTGCATCGAGTGTTAAGTTCGAATACAAGTCAGTGTCGACCTCAGCCTCTTTCGAGTAAATATCTATCAAATGCAATTAAATACTTACTTTATGAATCCCAGCCATTATCGAATGAGCTTCCACATCCATTCTCGGAAACTTTTATGTCTTTTGATGCAATCAACTGCGTTACAGATAGTCTGGTAGCAATGACGTTGACGCGGAACTCAGCTATATTTAACCGAAATGGTGACGTAAACATGTTGACGCCATGGAATGGACTGGCCGCTGCGCCTCTGCCAAAATCAATAATTCTGCTAGAGCGTTTGTTTACGTATTGACGTCCACCCGGCGTAACTGCGGCTCGTGCCATGAATAATTGTGACTAGAGGCCGATGAGACAAAGCTACCACATTTTCGAAAATAGTGGCGTAGGGTCTGGAACGAATAAAATATGTGTGATTACCTTTCTCACTACATCGGCGTTAGAGTAGCGACCGGCACGCTTCGACGATACTTGGCGGGAAGCGTGACCGGTATGCATGGTACACTTGCTGGCACATTTACGAGATCACGCATGATAATTCTATTGTACGAAGAAGATTGAAGTGCGAAAGCTTAATGAGCAATTAGGTGCGAGATAAAGATAAGATTTAGAAAGAGCGCCATCGCTTCCATTGGTACGTATCATGTCTCAACGGAAGCTGCAATTGAGACGAGTTTTGGACAAATATTAAAACGGCCAACATACAGGGTGATAGAAAAGTTTGTTGACAAATATAAATTGATTCTTTATGCGAACAAAAGCAAAACGATACAAAAGAAGTAGCCTAAATATATCTTCAGAGTACCGAAAATAAAGTCAAAAAATATTTTTCGAAATAGTCGCTTCGTGTGCAAATGCTGGCAAAAATCATGATGGTTCACATCGCTCGCGGTTCGCAGTCTCTCATGAGGGATCTTCCATCCTAGCTATATTAGTTCGCACTTAACCATTTTGGTATTCAAGTGGGAATAAGATGAGATAATGCTCTTTAGTCGCGCATATGAGGTAATCGATTGTATTCAAATAGAGTCACTTAAAGGGCCCTTCAATGCAGCAATCTTTAGCGAAAACTAGCAAAATGCTGTTTCAGTCATTTTTCGGATTTTATCGCTTCTGCAAAACGACCCTCCTTAACATTCGATTTTAATCATCTTCTCTGTAATTATTGAGATACCCAAGAGGAAAAAATTCTCCCATAGACAGCCAAATTGCTCAAGTGCGAACTAATATAACAAAGTGGAAAATTCCTCAGAACAGGCTGCGAGCCACGAGCGATGTGAAACATCGTGTTTTTTTGCCAGCATTTGCACACTCGGCTATCATTTCGAATAATATTTTTTGACTTTATTTTCGGTACTCTGAAGATATATTTAAGCTACTTGTTTTTTTTGTTTTGCTTTGCTTTTGTTCGCTCAAAAAATAAATTTGTATAAGTCAACGAACTTTCCTATCACCCTGTATTCGTGGAGTTTCTCTTCCTGAAATGGAATTGGGACTACATCACTTGATGTTTGAAGCAAATGTCACCAAATTGCTAACGCCAAAGGTAATGACTGGTCATTCTCTAGGTAGTATTATTTGCATTATGAAAGAACGTAATACTTGTGAACAATTCGTTTGTCGCTCAACTTTGGATAATTCAATTCATATGTCTGCTAAGCTGATAATTAGTGGCTCGCTATGGAAAAATAAAAGTTGATCGCACAGATGATGACTCGATCAAATTCTTTGTGATACTATTGAAGATAATATTTCTCATACTGTAATGTTCAAAATTAATCTTATTGTGCTACAATTACAGCAGTGTGCTGTTACCTATCGCCTGTTGCACAAACGAATTTTAATGCCAGGGGCGTATTTCATAAAAGATTGCGATTGCGATTGCGAATTGCATTCGCAGCTGCATTTCGCAATTATCAGTTTCATAAAGCAACTGCGTTTGCAAGTCTTGCGAATTGCACTTTCGTCGACAGTTCGTCAAATATCATTTCTGCAATTCTAAAGGAGTTTTTTATTTCTCAGGTGGATGACCATTGACATATTCAAATGATATTTGGGGTTTCAGAAATGATATTTGACGAACTGTCGACGAAAATGCAATTCGCAAGACTTGCAAACGCAATTGCTTTATGAAATTGATAATTGCGAAATGCAGTTGCGAATGCAATTCGCAATCTTTTATGAAATACGCCCCAGCTGTTGTGAGAACAATGGTGTTACAAACTAAACTATTGGCGACTTTCTGTAAGGTATTATCTGTATTCCTATCTTTGTCAGATCTGGCAAGAAGCGGCGACGCAGGTCTTCGTATGGAATCGGGTTGGGTTCCCTGATCACCCTGGCCAGCTACTCCAAGTTCAAGAACAACTGCTGCCGAAACGCCATTATCATAACGTTCGTCGACTGTGCGACGAGTATTATCGCTGGCATAGCCATCTTCAGTATTCTTGGTTTCATAGCCACTCAACAAGGCGTCAAAATCGACGCCGTCGTGCAGAGTGGTGAGTATAACGAACTTTGGAACAAAACCGACCGTGAGAAGAACGTGATATGGGTACAGTGAAACCTGGATGAGTGCAAACCGGATAAGTGCACAAGATTTTGATGCTGCTCCATGCCCCGAAATTTTTCGCCCTATGTTTTGTACATGTATAAACCCGGATATGTGCACAAGATTTTGATGCCGGATCGATGTGCACTTATCCGGGTTTCACTGTACTCTGCATCAGTAATGAATGAGAGATTCGGCAGATGGTATCGAGTATTCTGAAAATTGCCCCTTATGGGAACATTCTGAATAGGCGACCGAATTCATAATTAAGTTGAAAATTAAAAAAATTCATTTTTTAGTGCCTTTTTTATAGCAATTGCGAAAATATAACCACTTTACATTACAATTACAGATGGCTTCGAACCAGACCAATTGAGAAAGTGATGAAGTTGAATGGCAAATCTGTTTCATTTCTTGACGATTCATGCAAGCTAATGGGCGGGTTTCACATCGCTTACTCTAGCTGAAGTCATACTTAAGGCCTATCCTTTATCACTGCGTAAGTATAACATTAATTAAAGTACGCGATATGAAACCGGTTCAATATCTGATATGGCAGCAACTTTCGAGGAACTGCTTTAGAAATGTGTGGGTGTGCTTATGAGAACTAATGTTTAAGTCGATTTTGATTAATTTGTTTTTGATGTGAATGTGACAGTTTCAGATTACGTATAGCGCTTATCATTTGAGCAAAATTACATTTTACATTCAAAACAGCATTGTGGCCAAAGTGGTTAACTCAAGGAACCGCTGCATATAAATTACGTACATGATTGAAAAAGAACAGAAGAAAGCGATCAACATTTACAATGAGTGACAATCGAGTTTATAGTTTTTATTTTTGTTGTTATCCCAACATTCCTGCTCTGCGGTCGTGAAGCGAACGCACAGCTCGCAGCAGCTGCCCACTGGCAAGTCGAGAGGTAAGCAAAATGAGAAACAGAAGGTATCATGATTGTTAATAACACTGCTGAACGTGAACATGCACGGAATCTCTGAGTAGGTTTCCCACGCGTTGATCGTGTAGCGCAATTGCACCTGAAAAAAGAGCTTAGTAGGCAACTATCCATATCATTTCAACTTAAAAAAGAATACTTTCCAAACTTAAGAAGACACTTTTCAAGTCATATTAATATGAAAAGTATCCTTGTTGAAATAGAAATGATGTAAACGGGCTTATAATAACGTTTTTCTGTTTTAACTGCAGACATTATCATTTACAAACTCACGCTTTGCACATAACTTTGAGTATCATACTTATTAGATAATACAAAAAGATGTCATATTAACATTATTCTTAACCAATAACGCAAATCTTATATTAGCGAACGCAATATTTGCATACCTGTTTATCGAATGCAGTATTTTTCACACCAATGAGGCCAGAAATGGACATTAAGGTGCAGTTTATTGATTCAATGCACACATTTTGCGCTTCGACAATCTTGTGAACTTCTCCTTTGCCGCGGGGCGGCCAACGTATCTGCATCTCGCGTTGTTGCTTTGCCTTAGTGAAAGCTGCAGAATGCGAAGATAGGACTGGAAAAGTATATGCTCCCCTTCTTGCAGACAGCGGGAGATTGTCATCACTTTCAAAATAATCATCCATGAAGTCTGTCTGACTGCTGAATAATATGACTTCTTGCAAATTCAGCCCAACGGAGTCTGCGAATATCACCGACTTTTTCAAGCTTGAAGTGGGTGAGGTGGGAGATTTTAATGCGCTAACAAAATGCCTGAAAAACTCAATGATACTGACCTGAATTTCGTGGCAGGCAAAGAGTTTAGAAAGAAACTTACAATTTATTGATATCAACTTGCTTGTCTGATTGCTTTTCTGCTCTTTCTTCACTCGTTTGCAGCTGCTTAGGCTTGATGGTTAGTTTCTTTGCTTGAATAGGCCGCTTCTTTACTTTTTGTACGCAGTATTTGCTGACAAGGTAGTTAAGACGCTGCTCAACTTCTCTGTCAATCAGAAGGACGTTTCGATCGAAGTAAACTTCAGTTTTCCGATCGTATTCTTCCACACCTTCAGAAGATTCTTTATCCTTTTCAGTTTCAACTTCAGCGGGTACAGTACATGTCATCACGCTCAAAACATTGACTGGTCTCGGACTCATCTTTTGATCGCAAGAGTTCCTGAAAGAATAATATTACGAAAAGATGAAGACGGCCTTGCCGCGTTCTTGATCACGTGCTCTGTTGAAGACAATAATAAAATGCATTTTTTCACATGGAAGGAATTAACGAAAAGCGCGCAAGTTTGAGTAACTTTAGCATATTTTCTGTGGCTGAAAAGCACTAGAAGCAGCTATTCTTAATCACAATTTCGATGAATATGAAAAGGATGCGCAGATAATTGAAATAGAACGGTGCTTCCTAATATTTTGATCACAGAGAAAACTTTGATTAGGCTAGAATGCTATGAAGCAAATAGGATTCTTAAAATTCGCAAAATTTTTTCCAGGTAAACAGGCTATGAGCTAAAAACTTAGACCACTTTACTTTCGTATACATTGTTAAAAACATCTCCATTAATGGCTACAACGTTCAAGTTAATTCTTTAGAGCTATGCAGCAAGTATGCTACTATGATAGAGAAGCGAATAAGAAATTAATGGAATGATAATGGAATGATAATGGCGTTGACTGGCGCTCTTTTATATGCGTACTTTGAGATCAACAAGTTTTCTTTACCTACACAGTGCGAACTGGGCTGGCTCCCAAGAAACCGACCGCGTCTCCTTTATCAATCATTACACTGGACGCGATACACTCTGGCGGCCGAGGACGGAAGAAACAGGGTGAAGCTGCGATGATGCATTGATGTCGATCAAACTCCAGCTACTCAGTTTGAGCAGTTTGCGTTAGTGAGTAAAAACAAGCTTCATTCCATCACATATGCAATTCAGAAGAGACTGGAACAATTTTTCTCTATTTATGACAGCACAGTTATAGTAAAGTTATAATTGTTTTTAGCATCCTTGATGCAGCATGAATCTACTGTAGGGGTAGAAATTATTCGGTGGTATTAAATTTCGGTGATTTCGGTGGTTCGGACAACCACCGAAATTAAGTACCACCGAATATTTCTAACCCTACAGTATCACTGNTTCTAACCCTACAGTATCACTGAGCCAGACTGGTCAATCACCGAAATTAAGTACCACCGAATTGATCGCACTGGGCCTTTCACCGAAATTAAATACCACCGAATATTTCTACCCCTACAGTATTTCCATTTTAGTACAAAATGCTCATTTTTCATTTTTATACCAATATGAACAAAGCATTTTGATAGGTTTTGAGATCGTTTTATTCATCAATGTCGCCTATTCGTCGTTTTCTTCTATGAAGCATTATACTAAAGAGGTGAATCATATATACAAATAACAGTTACAAAGTGATTGCTGCTAACTTGTTATTGATCTTCAACTTTGATTTTTAAAATACAAACTTATTTCAGTTTTTGATGAAAGCATCATAAATTAAGAACTGACGTGTTAAAATGCTTAAGTATGCTTGAGATTCGTAAGATATCGGCTTGCTCTTACTTGTGTTAGGTAGGATAAACGGATGCAGGGACTCATTTGTAGACGTGCAATAACCTGTCTTTATTTTCTTCTGCGTACTACGGCAAAACAAAACTATCTGTTGGAGCGCAATTTTACTTCCTCGTCAACAATATGACGTACGCTCTAGGCTCCTTACGGCCTCAAGTTATCACTGCGTTGATCAATAACACGGAAGTAAATCAGCAGTGAATGTCGTTTTTAAAAGATGCACTCCCAGAATAGACGTGATGCTTTTATTGCGACAATCAGGTTCTATAGTATTACAATCGAATTAAGACAGACTTCTTTAAGCATCGACTTTGCTTTGGCACAGTTTGAAAGTAGTTTTCAGATTTTGGTGAAACTTTCTATTCCACAGTATGTATTTCAGATCGAAAATGCCCTAAATGGCTTCACAATTGTTCGAAAATATTTCCATGTCGAGATATGACGCGAATCAACGTCTGCCCGAGGAGGCAGATGTTGACTCATGTACTCGTTGGCTCGCGACGGACACATGAGCTGCCAATTTGAAAGCGTCTAATTATATATTGGATCAAAGGATCAAATAAAACAAGAACTCCACTACATTCACATCGACGACTGATACCTCCATATTTTCCAAAGTACAACATAATTGGTCAGTTTCACATCGCATAGTTTAATTTAAATCGCACAAAGGGGGTATATTTTACCATTGCCTGAAGTTCAACTTCAACTAAAACACGCGATAAGGAAACGGTTCAATACGATAGGAATAGTTCAATCAATGTTGAGGCTGCCTGCCTCCATTTGAGCAGCCCATTGCCGTATAATACCAAACTAATAAATTACTAGCGCGTTATTTAGATCAGGTGATCAATAAAATAGATCCCAAGCAACACATAAGTCTTTAAATATTCTCCAATAATTGGCAAGCGAAATGCGCCCTCTGCTAATGCTGCAGCTCGCAAATGCTGCTTCTTCGACGGCGATATAACCTTTGGTACGTTTCCGTGCGCAATCGCTGATCGCGCCTTTATAACAGCTGCAGCATCGCAAGAGCCGTTGTCGTGAATGAAGTAAAAGCCATATTCTTTGAAGCGATCAATCTTTCCGCCTGTGTCGCTTTCTCCGTCCACTTGCATCCAAAATGGCCCATTTCGCTGCTCACTAGCAATCCATTCCCAGCCAGAGACCAGTTTATAGGGAAAGTAGAAGCATTTGAGGCCCCGCCGACTACGGCAGTGCATCATCAAAACGCCTATGTCTTGCACGAAGAAATGCGTCAGCCACCACGACACATCGGCGAACAATCGTCGCGAGTGGTCAGTGGAGCGCACGTAAAAGTTTGCTCCTAGAAGTTTGAACGATTTCTTACATCACTCCCAAGGCGATTTATACAAATAGCTACATCCGTCCATCTGCCTGTTTGTCTCACTATATTTTTTATAAGCATTTTAATTCTGTATTACGCAGAGTGTACTGCAGTAAACAAAGCACGCTAATAAGAACCCACTAAATATAATGGTATCCTTTTAGAGCCCATTCTCCTCTTTTCGAAACCCCTTTTTCACGAAAACCATTTTCATAGAAGAGCGTGTACCTGAGCCATTTAACAGATCCCTCTCCCTCAGTGTCATTGTGGCTGTTGCAAAATAAACAAAGCTCACCGTTAATCACTTGCGCTCGACTGCTGTTCGGGTCGAAACCCATTTGATCGAAAACTGCGTCGGCATCCGGGTGATCTTTTTCTGCAGCTAATCGAAAGAGATCATCACGACACACTGTATCTTGCTGTAGCATCCAAACCGAGCGATTGTAGTGGAGAAAAGCCCGAATAATATTTGCTCGAAAAAGATACAAGGCTTGATAAGCGACGTCTCCTTGACCGAATTTCGGCTAAATATAAGATTAGGTAACTGCGTTTTGCTCTTTTATTGATACCTTATTATTATCATATTTACTTGAACAGTACAGCATGCTATCCTTCGTTTAGTATCTAATTACAAACCGAATACTCAAGTGTAAGTATTCATGCAATCGATTTGCGTTTGAAGTTTAATTAATTGATACTTTTTACGAAAAAACATAACACATTCTCTTAACTGTTTGCAAATTGAAAAGTAGTGCAGCAGTCTCTAATAGCCCCGTGGAGGCGCCAACAATACAAGATTAGCACGACATGCCATACTGTCAGAATAAATACTATACCTTTAAGCACTCGACCGCCATTTCAATCTGCCGAATATTTTGCCAGCGTTCCTTCAACTCAACTGACGAATGACTATCCAGAGTTACCAGAATAATTTTGCTATGAACACCGGTCATTGATTCGGTATTACACAGCCAATTATGCGTCATCGCGAGCGCATGTTTATTCAGCAGCAAAACTGCTGGCGCCTCAAGCATTGGTAATTCTTCCATAAGTTGCTTGAACTGATCATTTTGGATAATTCCGTTCAAAGTTATCACGTCACCGCATTGCTCCACGAATTGTTCTACTTTTCTGTTCAGTTTCGTGCAAATGAAAAGCGTGTACGCTGCTAAAAGGGTCGTACACACCATAGGAACCTTGACAAAGAGAAGTTTGGCGTTGAACATTATCACCGTCTATTGACGAGTATGTCTCACTGTTTCAGGAAGTTATGTTCTATGCTTATGCACAAACGTTAAATTGATTCCAAGCCGCAATTTTAGTAAAAGTCAATGCTTAAACATATGATGGTGGATTAAGTTGTGACGACACTGACACATTCATTTGCCAGACGTTCAATTCAGGCAAAGAGAGTCGGAGCAGACCGTGCGGCAGGAATTGCACCACGAACATTGTCCCTTCGACGTGCACTTCTTTCGAAATCACCTTGGTCTATTGAAATCGTCAAAGATCTATAATTGATTTTCCATCAGAAACCTTTCGCCGCGTGCGTTGCGCTCAACAGCGCAGACAAAACTTCAAACTAAAGGGCATAATGCAGTTGCGCCGGTAAAATAATTCTGGTCAGATTTGTATGCATTACGACAAGAATATATAATATACAATCTGAAAATATTAGTTACTTTTCGTGATATCTGCCAGAATTATTGTATCGGTTCTAATTTACCATTTCTCTTTATTTCCGGGTGTACTCTTCGTTTTATATAGCATAGTCTTTGATGACCCTCAGCGTTCTTTCTTTGATGCATAAAACGCATTTAGGACATGCAATTCTGGAGTATGAATGCAAGTATTTAAGTGTGTACAAGTATTGGGGAAGTTTTACTGCTATTCACAACATATATATTTTGTACTTGAATAAACAACAACCACCAAAACAATACAGCCGAATAGTGACAAGGCAACATTAAGCTTCCTTACCACTTGATCACTCTGACGAACTTATTTTTCGGGTAATGGCGTATGAAATATTTGCGCGTTTCATTGTACACCCAGAGAACAATACCGACGCCAACGGAGAAGAACCAAATTTGATAGGGTGGCGCGCTTGTGCCCATTATTTCCTGAACGCCTGGCGTATATGCAAACAAATTCACCAACAAAATTTCAATTATAATTGCGAAGACGCTGACGTAGTTGGTGATACCCTGCCGGAAGAAC
>NIUQ01002051.1:0-24911 GCA_002796945.1 Plectus sambesii
CAATATAAGCATTCGTTTTAACCAAGCAATATTGCTCGGTGGCATCATATTGCATTGATCAATTGCAGTACTTGCAATGCCAAATTTGCAACAGTTTCATGAAGCAGGCCTTGTGTTACGAGCCGCCTTTCTTTAGAATATGCTTAAATCGCAGCTCTATTTAATGATATATACACCAATGCAAAACAGTGAAGTTCGTATGGTTGCACTACACTATTACAAGAGCAGAGCAGCGATTCTAAAATAATTTGACGGAAAGTTTTAATTTCGTTTCAATAACGCACATTTTCGATTTATATCTTTCAGTAAATACAACTCGATATAAGAGACTTTACTCAGTTCTGATACATCAAAGAGAATGATGTAAGAGAAACACTAATGTATGATGTAATTTGTCAAATTTAGCTGCATTAGCTGGTAAAAATCTTTAAATACGATAAATAGCTTGCCGTCAAGCAGAGTGCACAGTCGCGCATCGGGCCATTTTTCGACCACGCATGATGTTCCAGCTCTCTCAAGCTGAGCACGCAACGATGTTGCGCCTGACCCGAAGGCAGAGAACTCGCGAAGCACGTGTCGATTGCCTTGCGTTCGTCCGCTTGCAACTCGCTCTCAAAGTTACCATAGTCACCGTCCAGCTTTCCCTTAATGCACATCAAATACCGGTGGAATGCTTCCTGAGTGTTAGGACATTGACTGGCGGCTGAAACCTGAAATATGTTTATTATATGGAGAATTATGCTCAAGGGTTCGTTTCATTAAACTTTCTGTCATTACCGGGTTTTCTCGAAATTACGCCCCGGGGGCCGTAAATTTGAAAGTCTTCTCGATATTTAGCCCCGGGGCGTAATTTCGGAGTTAAAAAGTGTTCGTTTGACCTAAAAAATAGTACCGTTTGAGCTATCTTTTCTTGAAATTTTGACTTGGTATATTAATAGATATACGTGTAAAATTGCATTTAATTGCAATTTCACCTGAATATGGCCGACTACCACTCTTTAATGTGGCTTTGCTTCGGTAAAACAGTATCTGGTGGTAGTAATACAACAATATTACGTATCAGTACGTTTCTAAGCATTTCGCGAAATTAAGCCCCGGGGCGTAATATTGAATTTCACGCGACCACCAAAAAGCATGTTTTTTTCGTCAGCGCCCCGGGGCCTAATTTCGAGAAAACCTGGTAGAGATGTTGAGGTTAGTAGTGTGGGGCCACATGCATAAAGCATCCAATAGCGGGTAGTTAAACACTCGGCCCCAATAATAAATTGGTTTGGGTGCTTCCTCACTCTAGTCGGAAGCTATATCAATACAACTTTTGGCGCGACATCGTAAGCAGAGAGTTCTTATATGCCCGTAATAACTGACTAATCACCACGCTTTCCGCGATTGCCATCGCTGCAGTTTTAAATTTGGCGCCCAAATGGAAATAATCATGACGTTAAATTTATAATGTGACATTTTAAATCGCAAAAAAATGCGTTACTGACGTGAAGTTAGTATAATGCTAAATATTTAACGAAAAAATCACTTACATATGGCATTTATTTCATAAACTATTATAATTTCAACTTTAACATTTTATGGTAAAGGAACCGCTACGATGGTCAATCGTGACATGGGCGGGAAAATTGTCACACTTCGATCACAAAACTCAATTATAACACGTGCCCCCCACACGCCCTGGTCCAGCCCTCCAGAGAAGCTAAAGATATAATGTTGAGCCCATCCCAGGTCGCTTCCATTCTCGCTTTTAACTTATTTTGCCTCCCGAATATTGCAGGTTAGAGATCAGAGCTACCTCTGGAAATGTACGGGGGGGGAGGGTCGAGATCGCACCGTTCTGAGTTTTTCTAGCGTTAAGTTTGTGTCACATCCATTGACCGAGCAAAATATCAGAATTCCTTTAGCCATATTTTGAAATTCTCATTGTATTTGCTAAAAGTTGCTCGAATACTATTTTTTGATGTATGCAAATATTTCGCTAATAAGACAGACTCTGTCGCGATGATTGTTGTAAGTGACGTTCAAAACACTGCACTAGCAGGATCGTGCGCAATATGACGTAATTGATTTATTAGTTGCCTCCTGGCGCAATGGTTGACTGGTTTTCGGCTGTGATGCGGACTTTAGGTCAAATATTCGGTAAATATTTAGCATTCGGAGGCAAAGTGCAACGTGTGCATTGGATTAACTAGAAATTAGGGCCGTTTAGGACGAATTGCAACCCTTTAAAGAGATTTTTAGATGTGTCCATCGCTATCGCGTATCCTAGCCGTCGTGCCGCATACCTCAACAGATTTATATATATAAACGTTAGAAAGCCACTACCTAAATCAAATTTAAAGTACAAAATTGTAAATTAAACATACAATGCAAGCTGAAAGTAGCAACAGTATCTTCATCATTTTTTCTCTGTAGATCCTGTTAGAACTCTAGCGCTTTATAAATAATCGAAATCTGAAAAAAAAGATTTATACTTTGTCAAATAAAGAAACATTTGCCTATACGAGGTCTAGGTTAAGCTATCTTGAATGCGTCAAACAACTTTTGGAATCAATTTCTGAAGTACGTCAAATAATTATTCAAGTGGCAGAACATCGAAAGTGCTAACTTTTTCGTATAAGAGTACAGTGAGGGTAAAATAGGGGTTCTTATATGTAGTGCTTTTACGACTCACAAGATCCCTTTATTCCTACCAGCCCAATCTCCGTAAGCTATTTAGTGCTATTGGCAGAAAAAGTGGCTGAAGCAACGGCAGAAGAGTATATGGAACGCCTCTACGGCAGGAAGCCGTAAGAATATTCAAGTCTAAACGCGCAGATGCGTACGGGCTGAACAAAACAACAAGTCGAGAGACAAGTTCAGCTCGAATAGACAAACAAGTGGCCAGTCGGAAATCGCCTAAAATGATGCGGTTGTGTAACGAAGACCCGAAAGAAAAGGCAGTGGAACCGGATCAGACCCGCCGTTCCTTTCGTCAACGTCGCTCTGTCTCGTTCCCCTCCTATGCAGTTCGCTGGTTCGATCTCTATCAACGTTCAAGACGCTGCCTATGCGCGCATAAGTAGAACAATGGCGAAATCAACCGGATATCAGCGCAGTAGCTTTATATCCTCAAATATAATTTTATAATACCAGCTTGATAAAGCTGTTCTAAATATCGCATGAACATGTAAACGTAATCTGTGTGTAATGGGCAGTATTAGGAATGGGCCTAACTGCCAAGATCGTTGGTGCAAATAATATTGTAGCAGTTAATTAATATACGCAGGATAAAACGATTGCGCAGAGATATTGCGTTCACCTGGATACTCGTCGTCGGGTATTAAAGAGGTGGAAGATCACCAGAATCAATGATGAAGCAAAGCGCGACTGTAATAGGACAGTTTTGAAGCAAGCTATTTGTGAGTAACTCTGCGTCTAATTTGAACGCGTCTCTTTCCAGACTATTCCAAACAATAAGCATTTTCGTACTGAATAATGAGCTTAGTGGCGAATTTACCCATATTTATACCAAAATTAATTGTTTTACTCTGCATGGACCATCAATTTACTTTACATATTTCATACTGATAATTTTTTGTGTTTTCTGGAAATATTTGCTGCTCAAATTTGAACGTACAACGAAATGCTTTCTATGCTCCCTTAGATCATATCTGTGATCAGTCATGCTCTTATAGGGGAAATTTTACAGTGAGTAACGGCAAAACAGTATTTCCTGAGACTTTCCTTGACGTGCTGCGTGCTAAAGATAGGCTAAATTTGTCGTTCTATGGTATTAGGTCACGACGCTCGTTACTGATCGAAAAATTTCCCCTATACAGGATGCGCGCAAAACTGGTTTCAGTTTATCGAAAAATTTAAAGTAAATTAACCGGCTTCTTCAAATAGGAGAAAGGTTTCATAAAAAATATTTTCTGCCTTCAATGCTTCAAAGATTATTTCGTGCCAGGTTGCACTGCTGACGGTAGGTTTGAAATGAGTGGATTGGAAATGAGTATCAGATTGAGGCGTGGGCTAAGGTACAGATAACCACGGCCAAGTAAGCTATTAGGGATACAAGTCGTGTTCGCGACCCAGAAACGTTTTTTATTGCAAAAGAGGTTGCGTTTTAATTAGTGGTACTGTGGTACAAAAATATAGCTGACATGACTACGGCGGTACAGGATATGCCGCTGGTAAGATGGACTCGAAGATTGATAGGAAAGTTGTTGCTCCTCTACCGACAGCGGCTATTTTGTAGTTCAGAAAATATTATTGTTTCATCAGGGCACTGTTTCGTAACTGAGCCTCTGATTTTCACCTCCATTTTATTCAAAGATGATATTTGATCCTGAGAAGAGAGATTTCAATTTTGAGCTTAGTCAGCGCTCTCGCTCTTCTGTTCGAGAGCTGCTGTTCGAAATTGTTGTGTGTAAGGAGCCATCTGTTTGAGAGACACGTTGTTCGAGGATTAACAAGTTTTGAGAAATCTGTTGAGGCACAAGAATAAACGGTTGAATAAAGGGCGAAAGACAAAGAAACGGAAGTGAGGGAGATGGAAGCGAGCAAGTGCAATCTAGAGGGACAAGGATATGGGAAACACGTCAGTTGTGGGACAAGTAGAATAAGATTGCTTTGATTTGTCAGTGAGCTCATGGAATTAATTGGCAGCAAGTAAGGAAGGACGCAAGGAGTCTGTGCAGAATATTTTTTCATGTTTAGCATAAGGTTCATGATAATTTCGCCTACGTATTCCATACAAATTTAGCACATGATAGGAAACGTAAGAAGTACATCAGCACTTGCAAGACTTTTCTTTGAGCTCTGAATGATCGAACGGTGAAAATCGGTCGTGATCAATTTCACAAATTTAAACCAGAGAGAGTTAAAGCACGGAAGTGTGTTCAGATGGGTTAAGACTGACTTTATTAAAGAAAAGAAAGAAGCACCATTACTCGCTATTCTCTACTTTTGAAATAATTTATTCACTGTATGATTACATTGACTACTGTGACATTATCGCGCTTTTATTCACTAGAAAACGCCTCATTAGCAATAAATACAGTACAGTGCTAAAGTTGGGGTGGGGAGGAAACTGAACTTATCCTCCCTCTGACATAGCCTTGCTCCCTTCTGCTCCTCTCTCGCACTTTCTTTTGCGTTACTCTCACTCTTCTTGCCATGAAAAGTGTTCTCGAAACAGAGGACTTCTCGAACTAAACATATCTCGAAAAGGTGACCGAGAGCTGTACACATATTGTTTTTGCCTTAATAGACGAAATGAGTGACTGCAATAATATTTCTTTATTAAATGATGTATTATAATCTGCAAATCAGTCTCTGATAAAATAGTTCTAAGCGTTTGCAGACTGATGTTCAGCGCCGGGATTCTGAACAGGTAACACACTGGCCACTGCCGTTGTTGATTTCTTCTGCTCGTGACAGCGGAAGACTTGAGTCACACTCTGTCGTATTTCTTTTTGTCGCCAATACAACACTAAGACGTAGGCAATATATTGTAGCGGCATTAGCATGTAGATATAAAGAAGAAATATGTAAATGTCGTAGCTGATCATAATTCTTGCAATTATTAGAGGCACGCAGTAGAACAGCAGCATGCAGCAAGTGATGAGAGCCAAAGTTTGCGTTAGACGACGGTAACGTAACGCTTGTTCATAACTTAAAGTATTTGGTTGTTCGAAGGCAGGGAATACCTTTGCTTTGTAAGTAATTAGCACCGCGAAATAAAAGAACGAATTCGATAGCCCCATAGCAAGCATGATAAACGGTAAAATCTCATTAAAAATTGTGGAATAAGCGAGACAGTTGTTAGCTTGCATCACGCCAGCTGACGACTTCAAATAAGTTTCAATGCCAGCGGCAATAAAAGAAACTAAAGGTAATAAATAAGCGACGAGCAGTACATGCACATAATTTCGGTATTTGATTTGGGTGTACTTATGAAAAGAAGCGATGGCGATCAATCTTTCAATGCTGATAAAGCATATAATGAGCATTGAGACTTGGTAAGCATAAGTCAGAATCAGTTCTCGTGGCTTTAGAAAGCAGCGCCATGGAGACATGGGCGCTACAGAAATATTGCTCAAGTAGGAATAAAAAAGTTCATCTCTGCCGTATTCTAAGCATCCGACGCCGTATAACGCATCAGATATTGCCAGACCGACAATAAACACCATCTCTTTTCGCTTACGCAATGGTTTACTGACAAGAATAGATATCGCAAGAGCGACGTTAAGAATGAGAATTGTCATTCCTTCGCAAATGTAAACGATGACGGTGGCAAGGATGCTTGCCATTTTAATGATATCAAATAATTTTATGCAAGCATACAACTTTATATTCAGTTCTATATTCACAACTTTATGGGAATTTCAGTCTTCACTGAATCATCATCACACTTAATTAACGTACAGCATATCTAACTGGCAAATTGCGCTTGTCTTGACAAAATAGCTGCCAGCTAAGCTTGCTTTATAATATTCGTCGATGCTTTAAAACGTAAAACTCTCCAATCTGACTAAATATCTTAAAATTGTGCTTGTTTTTGTCGTATTCTGCAATGTCATGTTAATGATAACATTTTTCAGCCCAAATATTCAAGCTGGCAATTATTTGTAGAAATGGAAATGACTGTCGGCATAAAATTATTCCACTATATAATGCAAACCAGCGAACGATGCTTGCAACGGTCTAGGAACGATTGAAAAATGCACACCTATCCTGAGCGCATAAATCGAGATAACACCAAATGGATTAGAATGCAACAGATCGCTACTGACAGTGCTAAAAGGATTCAATATTAACTTGAAACAAAGAGTAAATAAAGCCAGCCCCCGTGGGTGCTACGTCAGGTGGCGCGAAAACATTCACGTGATTTCGATCAGCAAAGAAGATGATCCATTTACAGCATGTTCATTCATACACATATGAGGTCAAATGATTTCCGCTAATGAGCGCGTAGCCATAGCAACGTGTCCCTTTCGTTTGTTTCATATTACAAATGACTCATTTAATAAAACTATTGTAAATGCTGCTATAAACGATAGATTAATGTCAGCATATAAAGAAATGACTATAGCTACGATGGTACATTACTATGCAGATTTGGACAGAACAGCTATCTCGAGATTTTTCTGCATCGAGACGATTTAAAATAGAGAAATGTAATTTTGTTATATTGATCAAATACTTTTACAAGTGTCAGCGAAATTAAAGGTGAATTTTAGAGGAAACTATCAAAAATGAATAAAAATTCCAACTTCAAAGCATATCAAGTTTTTCGTATGAATGGACGATGCAGCTCGACGTCAACTGACAAGTAATAATGCTGCTATTATGTAACGGCTCGCTTTTTTCCAGGTCTGGTAGCACGCGACATTGGGTACCTTTAATATTAATTGTCATAAAGGTGATAGAGGAAGATGGCAAAAATTTTGAAGCAGTTTGTTTCAACGAATAAATAATAGCATCGATGACGTGAAATCCAGGGTGTCTGTTCAATACTTTTATCAATTTTCGTTGATTCATTGCATCACTTCTTGAATTCCTTGAAATAACAAGTTCAAAAAAACATAATATTAATAACTCATCATGAAATAAACAAATAAATCATAATCGTCAGAAAACAAGTAACATAAACTGTGTCAGACTGCTGTGAATCATGATATAGATCTAGTGGAATAAAGTTCTGCTGTTCAAAATTATTATACCATGATCGCAGGTAGTGGAGCATCGTCTTTGAAGGAGGTACAGTGAAGCAGACTACTATTGACAAGTGGCTCATTAACGTGGGTCTGACCTTGAGTATTTGCTTGCTTTCTCCTCAGCTAATCAACTATGCATCACAGACTGGGTGTCGTTTTTCTTGCAGTGTTTCTGCATAGTCGGCAGGCGCTCAAATGTCTCACTCTTCGACTTTTGGTCGTTGAGATTGAGCCAAACCTCGAGCCGGCTTTCAAGACGTCTATAGTGAAATAGTAGGTGTTCTAAGTTTGTTCAGGGGCTAATTTTTCATGAGTACTATGATCAGACCTGCTGCAATTGCAATTGTGGGAAATGCGGTGATTAATCGGGTGTTATGTTGTGGAGAGATTTCTTTCTGCGCCCAATAACAACTGATCAGTCACTGTGCTTTTCGCAAGCGTATTCGCAATTGTTCCAATTAGAGTACTTTTAGAAAGTTCATATCGAGATCTGCTTCCGCTAAACATGATCAAAAGCACCTGCTTATGACGCAGTCGAAGCTCTTTCGTAAAAGCGAATTTGTATGTGACTCGGAGCCTCGTTTGAAAAGAATGAGCGTAGCCAGAATCCGAGCAAGAAGCAAAAAATGAAAGCAGAAATATGATATTCCTAAAAAGTTAGAGCGCCAGTATTAATCAATTTAAAGGGATCACTTTTTACCTGTAAAATTTGCTCTAGCGCCTTCCCTTATCTCCATCAGCACGCTTTCATCAAAAGAAGAGAAGGTTGTAAAAAAGAAATGAAATTCAGAGCTTCCACTTTACGTATTTGGATCCACTTTTACTCATTGTTTGATGAAACAATAATGTAACGCCGTATCATCACTTAGGGTTCAGGCGTTTCTAGTTCTACAATTGAGAATCTTTATTGCTTAGAGACATTGTGTTACTGAGCTATATGTGAACGACAATGTCATCAAAGAATTGAAAATGCTTACATTTTCAAGGATTACAATGCGCGAAGATATGTCTGATCGCAACCTTTCCGTATCCGTCGACGGCTTCAGCGAAAATAACTATTTGTGCTGTTTCGGTCACGCGCACTGCAAGGTTTGCATTTTAAATTCATTTTTGCTAAATTATGCCACAGCATGCTAACCGGCCATCAAACACGCCGGATGAAAAAATGAGAAATGATAGCCGTGCTGCATACTTAGAGAGCAGCAGTTTAAACGCTGTTTTAGGTACTAAAAGTGGATTGGAAGTATAAAGAGCAATTTAATCTTGAAAAATGGAATGCCGCAGGATATGCCACAGTCCGAATATGGCAATCGTAAAAGATGTTAAGAATTCTTTATAAGACCTGGTGTAAAATCATGAATGAATAACGACCAAAAATAGGTTGTTTCAGTCTGAAGTCTCTTATTTTCTTTCGCGAAACTAAGGAAAGAAGTAAAATATAACTCATGCGCACACTAAGTTGAATACTTATCTGAAGTATATTGCATTTGTCTCAAAATTTTGACTGTAATATTTAATAGCAAATATAATGTAGCGACCGATTGAATTTTGCGCTTGCAAACTTATTTCAGACAGGCGCGCAGACGATAGCTTATTTCGAGCTCGTTGCCTTGACGTCGCTGCTGTCCTATTTGCTAGCCAGCTTCATGGTTTATGGTTATTCATCAACCCTTACTTATGGTATCATTATCAGCCTTGTTCAGGTATGCATACGCTACTGAAATTGCTGCTGTAGTACTACTACTTGCTATCAAATCCAGTAGTTAGCAGCTATGAATCAAGAATTTTATATGGTTCATAATCATCATAACGATGGTAATTACATTCATACAGCCCTTTAGGTTTAACAACGCCACTTTTATTCGGAAATGCGTGTAGTGGAACCCACTGATAGCTACTTTGAATTTGAATAGTATCTGTTCCTGCGGACGAAAGAACCTCTCCATAACGATTGTAAATACAAATTAAGATGAAACATGTGTCAGCTGGTCAGCGTGAGAATGACCAACGCGAAGGTCTATTTCATAAAATAGTCGACTGTTCAGAATTTTCATCGTAATTTTTGTATCAGATTTATAAATTTACATCAAATGGGGCAACTCTTTCTTGAGGCTTTGGCGAAGTTGTTTGTCAAACATTACACAATCACTTTATCAGGCCTTCTTCGTCTTTTCACTTATTATCGGCATCAACAGCGAGAATGGAAAATTGCTGATCGCCAATCTTGTCGCCCTTTGCTTCTTAATTATCTGCCTATTCTTGCATATCATCGTGGTATTGTACGCATGCCTGGACAAGTATCCCAATTTGAGTAATCTCCGAAAAACAGCCCTGCCAAGAATCATCCTCAGCATCATTAGCGCGCTTTTAATCGGCGCTAGTGTGCGAATGCTCTACCGATGCTATCGCTATTTCATGGATTTAGAAAGTATTCGATCTCACTCATCGGCCGGATTAATTCCTATTTGTTCTGACCGCTTCATACAACCGCCGCTAAGTTTGAGCGTGGAAGACTTGAACAGAGCTGCGTCGGAAGAGGAAAAAAAGATAGACTTTAGGCATCGTCAAAGCGTCTATTATGAAGCGACTGAGGATTTTGACGATCTCTCCGATACGGACACGTCAAACTACAATAACAACAGTTATATGGCGAATTCAAATTATTCAAACATTGTACCGATTATTGTCGTGAATGGGATTGGGTTGGATCGGCTAATGTCCTGAAGTCGGCAGTTGTCAAAGAGGTTGGATGAGAACAATAATGTAAAATTTTGTCTTTGTCGAGCCTGTAGACATAAAATTTGTTTATCGTAGTATGAATTACTGCCCTCCTTCAAGACGCTAATAGTTTTAATATTTATGCGAATGCGAACTGCTTCGCTCAAGGCGCGGCCGCAGTGACGCGATTACTACTGATCGCCCTTGGCTGCGGTCTGATCAGAGGCCGGTTGCGAATGAAGTCGCCCAATGACTCAAAAGGCTACCCAATCAATTAGTCTCATTCGCAGCTAATTTCGTCATTGTGGACACCCTTCGCAGCCGTTTGCGGTCGACAAAAATCACGTCATAACTGGCGTCCTTGTGATATTGCCGCAATTTTTTATGAATATATCGCTTCGTTTAGCTAAGAAGTGAATATTAATACTGCAATTAAACAGAAGAAATTGCTTCCATTACATGTGTGCATCTGAAAGAGTCCTCTTTTTGCGGCTAAGTTGGCAATAAACTGTGACGATATGCGTTCGGATGGAAAGCAAGATAGTACAGCAGTAGTGTGCAGAGACCAATAATGTGGAAAGGCGTGCGCATTTTTATTTGATTAAGAAGCTGTTGAACGCAAGTTCTCATCTAGAATTCATCGGTGCAACTTTTGCGTGAATCATGAATTTTGCAAGAGCAATTTTTTCAGCATACTTGCTTGTTGTCGTCAAATAAAATCCGAGGAGCTGTATGCACTCGTTATTAATCGAAGGACTCCGCGAACTCAATGAATACGACAGTTGTAAAATGCATCACTTCAGAAACTGGATTTTTATATCTTCAGACAAAAGGGACTACGCGCTATATCGATCGACATCTATAGAAGATGTGTCAGTTTTTGGCGCGCATTCGTGTTTACTTTAGCCACAACTTTAATCGACGAGCTTCATGCTCTCGAGCAGTTTCAAGCTGGCGTGTGCAATACTCTCATTAACGACTCTTCCACCTACGAATGGCACCCTAGTTGGTCATTGGAAGAGTATAGAGGGGCTCAGACGCTTGGCAGGAAGCAGCTCATCGCTCGCTAATGGATAACATTAGCATGCAGTAGCTTCATTTCCCTTCTCTCCAGTGATCCAATCGACCTACATTTTAACGTCAACCAAGCACCACTCGGTTTCCAGACGCGCTTTCGTTCGTTGAGTCGTATTTTTGCTTTGTTTCCGCGAAGTATCCGCTATTGAGCGCTTTGGAAGAGGATAAGATAGTTCAGCGTTGCAGTTCCGTGAGACTTGCAAGTTATTTCTGCTAAATATGCACGAAATCTAGATTAGCGCTATGGATGTTACGATTTCTCGATACACATGCTGCTGCGGAGCTGCGCATTGCAAAGTACGTTGAGAGATATTGCTGCGTTTATTGACCGATTTCTAATTCAGATGACTGTGACTCATCACAACGAATAATAATCTATTTAAAACACCATTTATAACACATTTGAGAAGTGCTAAAAATGGGAAAGCCGCTTTTTTATGTTTCCAGTGTACTCTTATATTTGGCCAACAGTGGGGACCAATTGTCAGTTGTTGGGAGAAGAGATGTGCTACCTTTGGCAATGGTCAGAGTGAAAGCTATGCTGTAACAATATCAGCAACATTTGATTTAATAAAGGGCGTCACATTTACTTACTAGAAAGTCATATACTCCCCCTTGTGTACGAATAAAATTATGAAACTCCTCATATCGAGAGGATTAAGATGACAGCCGCCACTGCCCATCTCTGGGTTAAAGAAAATAAAAAGTAGTTTATTAAACGTAATTGATTAATGTCACCCAGCTATCTTTACAGAATATCGAATCTGATCAAAGCTTCTTCATTTTGTGTCTAGATTTTTTCGCTTTTTCTACTAATATATTCATAGACCGGAGCAAGAATTGTTGGCTATGCGGAAGTGGTCGCTTTGACATCGCAGTTGTCATATTTGGCGGCGCGCTGCATTGTCGATGGATATTCATTCGCAATATTTCTTGGCGTCATCGTGGGGATAGTTGAGGTAAAGATTTTAGTTAAATAAAGCATTACGAAAGAATAAAAATTGCGAAGAAGTATTCATAACTAATTTATTGCTTTCATGGTGTTCTCTTTACTGAAATAGAATAAACAAGTCGATTAAATTGATATGTTAATTGTCCAAAAATGAGGTATTATCAGTCTCCATGTAAAAGATTTCACTTGCTAACTTATATATTAGCAGCAAGTTCAGGATTTTTTGGTGTAGCATCCTCTTTACCTCCAAATCTTCCGGCATCTCTTTGCACTTTTGTTCTTCAAATATGCTCGGGCTATTGAGACCAGTAACTAAAAATGCTTTGGATAAAAAATAACATAATAATTCTGGTTGGGAATACTCTGAAATTTCAGACAATCCTGGTCGTCACTTTCTTGCACGGCATTGATAAGGAGAAGCGCTCATACGTGCTTGTCAATCTGATAGCCCTGAGCTTTTGTCTCTCTTTGGCGGCTGTTCACTTGGTCACTGTACTGTTTGCTTGTCTGTTCGACATTTCATCTTTGCGTTCGCTTCGGCGGACCGCATACCTCAGAATTGCGCTTAGCGGCTTAGGCTCATTGACACTAATCATCTGCATCAAGGTAACTTTACTTCACTCAGCTGCCATATTTTATCTCTAAAGTCATCTTTCAAATTAAGCAGAACAATTTCCGATCCATAGAGGACATTTCCTAATCAAATCAATCGAAAAGTGTTCTATATGATTCGGATAGCGTTCTCATTAGACTGGAAATGGTATATTACAAACTTTGTATTTTTCGCTCACTGCTTACAACATTTAAGCCATAGCATGCATGGTTTAAGCAAAATAAACGACAGAACACCGCCATTTCTCTTCGTATTCCATGGGTATTGAGGCGTGTTTGGACAAGGTACCCCCACGTGACCAAATCGTGTGACGGGGCGTCACGTAGCAGCACATTGTTGTTTAACGTTTTATGCTGATCAAGCAATGATCGTGTCAAGACCAAACTGCTACGAGGCTGCTCTGTGAGCGATTTGGGCACGTGGGGGGGGGGGTACCTTGTCCCCGAACCGTATTGAGGCAAAGTTCTCCGCTTTCAGATTGTCTATCGATTCTACTGCTTTATTGGCTACGTGAAGGCAATAAGGTCCCAGCCGGTCGCCGAATCTAGCTTGGATTTGGTGAAATGGCAAGCGTACGACGGAGGCGAATTTCCCAGGCCACTCAGCATCGACGAAATGCAATCTTTGGCCAGCGATGGCGATTTCAGTCAAATTAAGCATCGTAGTATTTACGAAATCATCGAAGCCATCGATGAACAATCTGAATCCGACTGAGAATGACTCTCTCTATATATATTTCTCTGACCGCAAAATATAATATTGTTTTAATAATGAGAATAGTTCTTGAACATTTTTTCAATAACATTAAACCATGTGGTCTTTTAACTCTGTTCAATCAGTTTAATATTCGGTTAATTTATTGGTTTTAGTCCTTTCATAGAAAATTTTAATGGCAGCACAAGTCCAATAGTCGTATCATTTGCAATATATTACAGAGAGATGAATGAAAGAACTACTGTATTATCTTTTGTATTGCTTTTCTAATAGCACGGTATATACTGCAAACTGATAATATCAAAGTTTTATTTACTTAACATTTTGTATCTTATCAGGTTATCCATGTCCTGTTCGTCTGTCTGATAACTCATCCGTGCTTTGCATATTACAATGTATCATCGTGAAGAAAATATTGAGTTCATTTTCACTATATGCACTACAATTCAAATTAAAAAATCAACCGAAAGCAAACAAACTAAAACTGCAGCAGGCAGGAAAGTCTCAAATGATTACACATTTACTCGTGACATTGAACTGCTTTTAAAACGAGTTATAACAAGCGATGTTATTTTTCTGCGAAACTTAATAAATTGCAACATAATTATATGATTTAATATTGCTGCGACATGTGCTACATAGATTTCGAACCCTTTTACAAAAACTATTATGAAGGTCACTATTTCAATATTTGACAATTAAGTATGACATTTGACGAAAAGCTTGTTTACTAATGAATTATTTATAGCCTCAGCGCTGTCGTGGTAGATTTTTTTATCATTTAGCACTCAACGCACATGTATATTGCCCTCATCCGCAGGGGAATGTTTTCAGCTGTCATTGATCTCATTTTTTGGTACGCTATGACAGCAGCATTGGTTAAATTTTTGTTTTTCTTTCCGCTGGCTTTATAATTGGGAATGCTGAGGCAATCAAAGTTGAAGCGATTCTATTCGAAGGTGTATCGTTACTGAATGAATCATTTTCCCCAATATAATCAGCTTGGCGACGAGAAGGAACTTAATATGACTTTTGACGTAGTTGCTCTCAGATCTCGCGTGGCCAATCAAGGCAGCGTGACGCTCGGGTGAAGAGGCCGTGCTAGCGAGATTCAAAGCGCTGCATTAGATGATTGTGCGTGCGTCCTCATAATTTGCGTGATGCTCGTATAAATATCCGGGTTGTCGCTTGCTAGCCGAAAATTCAATACCGTTTGCTTAACCCCTGCAAAGGAAAGTTTCGCTATGGAACGAAGTTCTCCATTTGTTATTGGGTTGCTTGCAGTTATTCTCGTATCAGGTGAGCCATTTTTATATAGTATTTCATCAAGTGCTGCAAAATTGATTAAAGAGACTGATTTAAAGCTAGTTAGATAAAGATGCGTCCGTCGAGGGTCGGTCCGATTCATAAAGCATTTCCTTAATAAGTTGAGTTAAAACCCAGGTGAGCAATGTCTAAAATTATATTTGCTGGGCATGGCCCATGGATCAGTAGGATTGTCAAATAACGTTGATTATTCGCCGTTACTCCAACGGTACTTGTTCGGTAAAGTTATAATTAGTGCTACAAAGGTATTAATAAACGTAGGCGGTCGGCAGCAAGTTTAATATTAATGTATTTCTAGCAATTGATCACTCATAAAGGAAACTGTTGGCTAGACCGAATCCTGGGCACGCGGATCTGTAACCTGAAGTCTCTGAACCACTCTTTGATAGATGCGATAAGTAACAAGAAGATTGCACGATCTCATTTGTTCACCCAAAATCTTTTTTGTATCAGCAAAGTGTGCAATTTGACCATCATCAGTTTTTTCTCTCCCATTCACTTTCGGATAATCGCTAATCGCACCCACTAGCCATCAGAAATTACAGCATACTTTCGCTTAAAGTTAACATAGTTTGCGTGAGCGTTAAAGCGAAGAGAACGAAGGAAGGACTGTTTCAAATACACACATTAATCTTGGCCATTATCACAGGTCAAGGAACGATAAAAATCATGATAAATACGACCCCTGATCTAAAGTACGAACAATTTCAGTTGCTTCTTGCTATGAAGATGAGTATATTCGCAGTGAAGAAGTGATGCCCTGGATTCATCGGGCGCTGCCAATGCGAATGAAGCAGCATCGTTACGTCTATCCCTTCGTCAGGCAATCCGAACTGGCCACTACCGCCGCGCCACTCGCTGTTACAGATAAATTAGTGGAGGACAACACGGACTGGTCCATGATGGCACTCAGTTGAATTGGAAGCAGTGTTAATAGCTGATCTGCAACTGTTACGCGATAATTGTTTGAAATAGTAAATATAGGAGAAACTGTTGGCGGATAATGTGAAATTCAGGCACCTCTTGTCAACCGTACCAGGCTCTGCGATGAGCGCATTCTTTGATGCTTATGCGCATTACGATGCTTTGAATTACGACACCACGAACGATTTAAATTTTTCTGTTTGCTCACACGCTTTCGATGCCTGATTTCCATATATCCACACACGGGTACAGGGATATTTAGCTACATATATTCTGCAAAACGTTTTAAGCCTGGAGGAAAATTTTAGCAGAAAATTTAGACCCTTCCTCCATTTTGTGGCGTAAATTTATTTCAGTTTATGGAACCTCCTCTTTAACAAAATATATCTGCAATTATTTTCAGTGAAGTATTCAAATTTTTGATGTTTATCCCCAGTGCCGAGGATGGTGTGCATGTTAAACAAAGATTGTAGGGGTTAACCGAAAATTTTGGGCGGTAGCGAGCTGTCTGGAGAGCGAACGATGTATAGAAAAGCACCTCTCTGGACGTAACAAAATAATTAACACATGGGACTACACTAATCTCTGAGAGCTGAGAAACGCACGCAGGCATTATTATATATTTAACACTATTTGATTAGCACGTTTACACCACCATAAAGCAATGTGCTTTGTCCTGTCGATTCTCCAATGGAGGTTATTTGACGGAAATAATTGCATCTTCTGTCTCAGTTTCACCGCAAAATAATGAACACACCAAATGCTTTCCTTCGGGAGAGTGGTTGTTATCTCTCACACCACTATTATCCTCCACCACTCCTACTGTCCATCGCAACCGTTGCCCCAGAGATGACACAGTCAACATCAATGTCTGCTTGATAGCGTTTAATAAATACATCAACGTCATGGTACAGACTGGCACGAAAAGTCGCTGTTTTTCGTGCAACTCTACTGCGGACATAGATTGATGAATTAAGGTAATACGTTAAATATACTTTTTATAATATACCCCTTCATGTTTTTTAATTTCGTTCAACTTGTATATTTTGGAACAGTTGTTGTCATAGATTGCGAAATACTTTTCAAAATATGAAATAAACAGGTGCAGTTGTGTGGTAGGTAGCGAATGCAGACAAAAAGTTGCTAGAACCGTTTCATCAATATCTAACCAGCTGCCTTATTTCTTTTGCGAGATTAGTTCCTTTAAAATATTGTGTGGGAAATGCCTAGATTTAAAAAAAATTTTATCCTGCTATTTCAAATAATGCTGCTGAAAATGAAGAAGTCTTTCGTTCAAGCAATTAACAAGAATAATGGAAAATTTGGTCAACAGATATTTTTGTATTATGCACTGAATTAGATTCTAGCACATATCGGAGCATAATGGGGTGTTAATAGAGCGAGTCGCCTTTTCACAATAGCGCCGACCCAGCAGTCGGTTGGAAATTTCGATCGATCAGTGGTGTTGGTCGCGAGGCTGTGCTAAAACCGGTCCTTCACCGTGCTTTTACGTAAACCGGCGGACTCCATCCGCCAATCAACAATCAACAAGCCTGCCTGCATTCGCTCTCTTGCACTAAAGCAAATAGAAAATGTGCTAGGCGTTGATTGCTCAGAACGCTCGCCGTTTGCGCTCAAACGTTCTGCTTCGGCGGCGCGTTGTTCGTTCTCTTACACTGAGCATTTTTCTAACGCTGCTGAACTGATTCACATCACTGAATAGAGAAGGGGGATTGCGGCATGCGCTTGCTTTGCATGTGGTAGACAAAATCTTTATTTTAGCTGCTCTATACCATTATCACTTTTAAAAGGACACTCTCCAATACAATGAAGATGTCCGCCAAATCAAATTGCTACGAAAATTGTCTTCTATGATTTGGAAAACGTCCTCTTTGAATTGAAATTTGTTCTAACGAAAGTTGAAATGGTATATTTAAAGCTGAAAGGGAACTTGAAATTTGATCTATTATTTCACTAAACTACTGCAGTTACAGAATTGATAAATATTAAAATTGCAGGGCGTAGTTTGATGAAAAAACCGGAAATTTATATCCAAAACTGCAAGAGGATTAATCGTGCGCTTGCAATTCTACAATTTGACGATTCTGAGGTTTTAATAGGTTTCTGAAGGAGGGCCTTGGTGTACTCTAACATGCGGCTTTAATATTCTTCTTCGTCCCTGCGCGTAACTAGTATCCTTTTCAGTAGGTGGAGACGTAAGCTAGAATTTGCGTACACATCGGTGACTAGGGCGTATGTGTTGTTAGCGTGACATTTTATATGCTAATTTCTTTAGGCTAACGCACACTAAACTATGATCGCTCCGAAGAATACTGGTGGTGGTGATGACGTCCTCGTTGCTTTTGGCAACTCTTCTTCACCTATTGCCTCAACAGAAAATGTAAGTGACATGATGCTACTCATTGGGCAGCTTTAATCTGCTGCGACTTAAGCTGAGTGGGATAATTTTCTCAGTCTTGCTCAATGGCCATAGCAGCATTTTAAAACGACCCCGACATGGTCTTGCTTAGAGAGGGGCTTCGCTCCTCCTTGTAGGACAAGTGGCTGCTACTGTACTTCCGTTTCTTCAGCAGATTCATGGCAAATTCTGCTTTAAAATAGTGGACACAGTTCGTTTTCTGCGTTTCTGATCGATCCACCCATGATAGTTACCCCTCATCTCTGAAACTCCGATCATGGTCATTGACTTCCATAAGCTGAACGTCAAAAATAAGTAAATGTGAACAATTTCAGGTGCTTGAAGCCCAAGTAACTTTGGTCTGGATATTATGCATTCTTGGAATAGTGGCGCTGCTTCTCTCCGCTACCGTACTGTGCGGCAAATGCTCAAAAAAATCATATTTCCCGCATTTAACAGGATCTAGTTCTACTCAAACAAAACAAAATCGAACGAATGCGCGAGACTGGGACTATATCAATATTGCTTATGTGCACCAGGAACGATATCCTTGATTATTCAACTGTGAAATCACTTTGAAAAATTCTACTGATATTATTTACTTACAGCATTATTAACTAATAATATGAGCCATTATGAAGGCAGCCTGAGGTATATCAAGTATCAGTGAGATTGAATCAGGTACAATGAAGGAGAGAGATCACCCTCACCTGCAAAATCTGGCCTTCCCGCTATAGAATGCAAAATGTTTCCCATCGCTCTGGCGCCTTATACTTAGCATTTTGTTTTGCAGCATAAGAGTACTATGGGTGCATATTTTTGAGACTGTTTGCGCTGAGATCTGAGCTTTGCAGTTTGCGTTTCCTATTTCTCATACGGGATCGAAGTCAGATATGGCTGAAATGTGATTCTCAGCCGGTTAGGTGCAGGTTGCAGCGGCTAGGCTCGACTAGAATAGGCTCCTGCTATGAATGAAATGTTGTACAATTTGCAAATCGAAACGGCCAAAGCTCAACTGAAATTAAAGCTCTGCTTCATGCAACTTTTTTTGAAGCTTATACATAAAATATCAAAATCTGTGGCAATTTTGAGATTATTCGTTCTCTGGGAAACGTTCTGTTTTCCATGCAAAGTCAAGACGGGCAAACTGATTGTCCTTCTTCCTGCAACCGAAGCATTTATGATAATTCATCATTGAACATGTGATTGTTGCTCATTATTTGCGTGATAAAATTTGAACAGAAAGGTATACTCAAAATTTTTACTGAGTAAAAAGTATTACAGTGAGTATCATATCGCAATTTTGATCGCTACGGTAACCAAAGCTTTAAGCACTCTATAGGATGGTGAAAAATAATATGCATTCGAATTTGCATTTCAACTTCTATAATGATAGGATCGGAACTTAGTATAGATGTTTGCTGCCTCATTAAAAATTTTGAGTAAAAATGATTGGATTTCAACGATGTTCTGTTGTCTCGGGTAAAGCACATTACGCACTTAGATATTTTTCTGTCAGTTATATTGAAATTTTTCAACCTTTTCCTTCTCTAATGATGAGTGAAATAAACTTCACGCCTGCGAACTGGCGCTAATAAAAGACAAGCTCCTGATAATGCAAAATATGAAAGGCAATAGCGAAGAAAGCGACAAGTAGTTCTTGGCTGTTCGCCAATTTGCTTCATATTGACTCGATCTTATATTGCTTTGATTATTTGGTCATAAAGTTTAGGATTACTTCTACAAACCATTAGTTAAGCTCGGTGGAATATACTTTTTGGCGCATACGTTCCAAAAACTGGTCCCCATACTCTAATTCAAAACCAGTTTATTCTACATGGCTTATAATACTCGCAAACACATATTATAAACGTTAGTTCAAAATAACGGCTAAAAAGAAATGCTTCACTATAAGATGCATGGCTTTGTACGGTTCAATCATTTTCAGTGCTTGCTTAATCTATGACAGATGAGCCGGACAGAAGGTGTCATCGAGATCCTCAATGTTTTGTTGATTGAGAAGTGTGTATTCTTTCCAAACAACTTTCTTATTTGCATCGGAAGCGACTTTCGCAAGAAATCTCTTTTCTACAGATTCTTCGTACTTTGAGTACACATCGCTGCAATGAATGTTCAACTGCAATCATCAAGAGATATTAATGAAAACATATTAATATGACTGAAATATGGTTGCATAAACTAATTGAACAAGATTGGAAAAGCGCCAAAAGTGCAATCAGTTGCTTCGAGTTTAACATCTGTCATTGTCTAAACTCTTCTCTACATATTCTTTTTTCCCTTAGAGACAGCTTATGGGAGTCATGAGCAAACTTGAATGGAATTATGATGAGGTAATCAATGAATATGGCAGATTATTCTTAGAAAAAAATTAGTATCAACCTGACCAAAGACAATAAAATTTTTAAGCGACTAAAGATTTAATGAAATATTGCGGGTCTACCGGCTATGCTTCCGACAATGTGCGCAGGTCTGGCCCGTATACCTCAAAGCGAGAAAAGTGTGCTTGAAAAGACGATCTTTAAGTTTAAGATATTGATTGAACACTACAATTAGCTTATGGTGAATGAGTGATCCAAGTCCTTCTTTCCTACTGTTATGAAACCCGTACAATCCAGATTCAGTGATATCTTCGGCAGAGCTGAAATATGTCATAAATAAAATTGTTCTACCGATATTCAGTGGCGCATTTCTGTCTCTTTCCAAGCAGTAGTCCAACCGTTCTGCAGTTTTGGTAGGGTTCCTGGGTGAGTCGCATCGTCTTCACGACGGACTTCGTATACGCGAATGAAATCAGAGTCATTCCAAGGTAGTTGTCGGCCATTTTTCCGTAAAAACTGTAGAATTTCAATGGGAGTTGATTGTCGCCGTACTTTTCTCTATGCTTTTCTGGATTGTATTTGTGAGGATTGCGCATTTTCGCATCAACTGCAAAAAATAAATCGTAGCGGTGGATTGTTGATAAAACTATCTCCATAGTTTGGCTTAGCCGAATGGTGGTCATGGGGGATGGGTATTTATAGGAAGCTTATTATGTTAGATATCCATTGGCTGACTGCTAGCTTACCTGATGTCACGCTCGTTTTGCGTCCAGTCACAAAACTTCTGTTATATTTTTGGATTCTAAAGGTATACTATTTTATCATCACAGATCCTACATTTGTCCAAGTATGTTCTGCATGTGCCTCACGATCAGGTTCCCGCGTTGCACTTATACAGTATATTTCCATGGTTCTTGTTTCTTTTTGAGACTCGAACTGGCGCCTTCAGGATCAGTGAGTTGTTTACGAAAGCCAGCAGCCTACCGTTATCGACTCCGAGTAAAGTTTATATTATATAATAGCTAAGCAACTCAATTAATGCAGTTTAGTAAAATTTACTTGTTCAGTACTGCTCGAAAGCGGCACAGTTTGTAAAGATGTGACGGATAGATGAGTTTTCAAAATTCAGGGCATATATGAACAAATGAAGAGCTGCAGTTTTGTAATTATCCAGTTTTGATAACTCTTACTGTTAAAAGGTACGGGAACAGGTGGCGTTGGAGTTTTAACTCTATTCTCCATTTTAAGCTCGCACGGTTTCTCCACAGAACAACCAATAGTTCTACTGAGCCCACGCAAACTGTATACGAAGAGACTGTCTTCCTCGTTGACACATTTCTCGGAGTAGAACGTGACAAACGCGTTTAGACTTTCCCGTGGTATCAAGGCGATTTTGAAGAACTAAACAAATGCAAATAAAATATTTCGTTGCAATGACAGCCTTAAGGCATGGGAATTTTGCTTGCAGTTTGAAATTAGTGAAAGTACGACGACAATTTTCCTACCGTTTTCGCAGCAGTTCGTCCGATTTCCGGTGGCATATCAGTGAGAATAGGCTGATTAGATTGCGGAACAAGTGGGCGAATAAGTCGAGCGGCAGTTGGCGACAATATTAACTGTCGAATGGCTCTCTTGTCGAGCGACGCATCTTCGGTTAAAACCAATGCGCACTTGCAGGAGCCGAGATCGCTCGCAGGGACGCACGCGTCCGGTATATCATCGCATATTGATGGCGCTGAACAATAGCAAACATAATTGGATAGTGAAAATTTCCCTTACGGTATCATTCTCAAGCCTATTGTATCTCTTTGATAAAGTCATAGATATATGAAAGTGGATGCTAAATAACTGCTGAAGCATTTGCTAGTTGGGCATCCTCCGATTGAGAATACTTGTTAAAGTGACTGTCACATATCAAACTAATTTATGATACGCATTAGAAAAAGAAAGCCTGCAATCCACATAGGACTTTTGCAGCATAGCAAACCTGAAATAGGAAGTAATAGCTCTACTAAACTTCAAACCGTTCCTGTCCCACCAACACAATTCTGATAAGCTATAGTTGTGAGCTGCAATTTTATATTTACCCCACGTTAGCGCTTTAACGGCCTTACTGAGAATTACAGAGTGCTGCAGTATATTCCAACTCTTTAAAAATTGTAAGAGTGGGAATTTATGAATCACAATAATAGCCCATAGGGTAAATATATCTATGGGTCTTTTTAACAATAATGAAGCAAATCAAAACTCTGTTACCATTTCCTGATACTACGGTGATACAAATGGCGATCAGCAGAACAATATAAGAGCCCTTCAGTTCCCACATCATGAGAATATTGTGGTAGGGTGAAAGCAAACGCATACCCGAAGCGTTATCTGCCAGACTTATTTAGCAAATTGAATGCATCCGCCTTGTGGCACCAAATCGCAGACAAATAGTCAACTGACATGACTAATTTGCTGTGCCATCCAGCGCGCGCTCGCATGCGGAACCGCGCGTTCAGCCATAGAGAACAGCCGACCTAGGCAGACAGGACATAAACGCGCGCGAGTCAGCTCAAACCGAATAACATCGGTCTGAGCCAAGAAGCAGTGTTAATGAGAATGAGAAGAGATCATGAGAATCTACCGCATTCCATAACCGATAAAAACTTGTCAGCCACGTAAAAGTGATTGAAATTTTTATGAATTCATTCACTTAAAATATACGAATACTATAGATAAACGAATGCTATTTCTAAAGGTACATTTCACAAAACTGAAATTATGAAAACTGTTGGAATTAAATATTGAGAATGCGTGGCAGTAAGCCAGACTGGACACAGACGTTACAAATTTTCTCCCACAAGTCACAGCCGATCCTATGTTGCAAGTCCCGCAGTGGTAATTTCAGCAGTTTTAAGTAAGACAGTTTAATGAAAAGATCACAGAATGCATATTATTGCCTCTGAATAAAGGGTGGCAAGATAGCGCCATTCGTCCCAACTACACGGTCACCTTCACCCATCAATTGCTGGCATGTACTCCACGAATACGCATAACTATTGGCATCTTAATAAATCAACAGTCGCCCTCCAACAAAAATGACCAGTAAACTTCGATAAGATGGGGATATGCATTATACTGTATACGTTAGGAGTAGTCGATGGCGGTTAATCTTTGCAGACAGATTAATTTCACAATATGAGAAATGGTTGAACGTCAGAAACAGACCTATGAACTTGAAAAATACACTGATTTTCGAAGCCGCCAGTATTTGTTGCTATCATTAGCAGTTACCGAGGTTTTTGATGATAATTTCGAATGAAATTTGTGTAAATAAACAAATGACTCTTGGCTTTTCTGTGCATTTTAAACGGGATTTGAACTTGCTCCTTTTCAACAATTAGCAAAATTTTCTCTGCTTATGCGAAAATAACTGTTTTATGAGAAACTGAAGTCACAGAGATGTTTGCAGTCAAAAAAGTACATGGTTTGAGACGAAAAAGGTAATTGTGACATTGCGCCGTTCTATTACAAAATACAGATGGCTCGTAATTAATGTTCTCATGTTACGGATTACGACAGTGAGTGCTTAAATTAGTTGAACAAGCAAGGCTGAGTTTGTTGAAGAGCATTCTCAATATTTGGCATTTTTTGCGTCGACGCGCCATTTTATACAGGATTGGCGTGTAATTGATTGATACTTATTGCTTTTCGCAGTTTATCTAAGACGTTGCTCTAATAAAATGCGGTTCTCAAATAATTTCATCTCAGTTTTGCCAGACCCCTGACTAGTAATAATGTTGATTTTCTAAGCCTCTCTTAACCTAGTAGCTTGAATGCAATTGAAGTACTCTAAATAAGAAACAGTCTTTCCATGGTTCCACATTCTTAGTTAGTATGTGTAGTTTGGCCATGGTCTTCGAAGTAGCATCATGTCCGGAACCTGTACTAAAAGTTCGCGAACCAGTAATGGCAAAAGCAACAAAGGATACAGCGCAGCCGGCTGGAACAAATTGCGAGCGTGCGAAATTGCACAGCGGTCGACCATGCTTCCATTATCAATCGACTTCCGTTTCAGTCCTTTGGCTCTTCTCAGTCGAGCATTATGAGTCACTCCTCGCAATAGTGCATACAAATT
>NIUQ01002052.1:0-25183 GCA_002796945.1 Plectus sambesii
AGGCAAACGTGTAAATTTTTGTCATTCGCTGAAAATTTACGGTCGTCATGTCATTTTTTTGTCTTTCTTGGATATCAAATGTTACTACTTAAGTCTATTAATATTTTTCATTAAAAAAAAGAAGTTTCGAAAAAGTCGCAAAAACGATGTAATAGTTTGTCTTAAATTTTGTCTTAAATTGGAAGCGTTTATCTTAAAAATTTCTTAAATTTCAAAAAATTTGTCTTAAAAACCGATTTTCGACCTGGCAACCCTGCTTTTTGTCTTAAATTTTTTTATGTCTTATAAGATTTAAGACAGAGCACGTAAATTTAAGAAAAATTCTTAAATTTAAGTGAAAATGGCAACCCTGGCGGCTTATAATTTACGTGTATTTGATGACTATCAGGACATGGTATCACTAATCAATCACGAAATCCTATATATCTGAGTTCAATTTAGTTAGAGGGAGGTAGTCGACATTCGCATCCAGTTTACTTATTGAATAATTTTCTATTTTCTAGCTCTGGTTTTGAGGTGAACGGAAAATGTCGGTGCAAGCCTATCAGACGGCATTTAGCATTTGGCTCGATGCCAAGCGGAATCGGTTCAGCGATCGACTTGGTGACGATACGAACTTGGCGAAGATGGCGCGCGCGGAGTGGATGGAGATGAGCGAGGAACGAAAAAATATATGGCGTGAAAAGGCAAACATCAGCGCGCAGTGTCTCCGAGGCAGGTTGAGAAAACCGACGAGAAAGGGCAACACTAAGAACAATCCTTCAGAGTCAATCGATGTAAGATTTTAGCTTCCACTCTTTGACAGGCTCATGCCCCTATTATAGTTGATATTGAGATAAATTTGAGCTACGTACGCAATTTACACATTCTCAGCAATGTCATATCGTTTTACTGAATAGGCATTTAGGACGCGTAACATAGTACAAAGCCTCTTTGTTAAAATGGGAACTGCGGTTACCTATAGCCATAAGAACTGAACCATTTATTGTATTCAGCTGCCTATGACAAGCTGGCTGCGAATCATATCTGCTTATGTTGTAATTAACTTACTACTAAGCAGCGCTATCATAGGTAGCTGAAAACAATAAATGGTATATTCTTCTTGGTTTGTGGTGACCAAAGTTCTTTGCTAAGTATGTTTGATGCCGTAATGGAAGTATGGGGACCGTCCTGCCGTGCAGTCAATGATCGATTGAGATTCACTAGCTCAGCTACTTGGTTTATGTTCGCCTACCTCACATTAGAATTCTTACCACTCGTGTTATAATGGGTTGTTAGGATATTGACAGCTGAATAGGCAAACGCAATTCAGCCTCAACAGCACCGATACCGACCCCTAATACCTTCGGGAGAACCGAGAGTACAATAGAAATGGTAGCGTTTTTCAGCCGAGCGACGCGTTTTCGAGTTTACCCCCCTTAATTCTGGTTCGCCACATTCTTCCGCGAGTGTTGCCTGCACACTACGCTCAACTTCATCTTGTCTCGCGTCGTTTTCATCGTCTGCTGAGCTATTACGCTGACGAGCTGCCCAAGCAGGGCTTCGAATGTCTCACCTTCGCATACGATTGGAAAGACAAGTTCGATGTCGCAGAATTCAGCCGCCGTTACTACGGTGCTTTTGTTAGTGGCCGAAACTTGTATCCCACCAAAATAAAAAATGTCGCCTGATTAGGGTTAAATGCAGCAAGAGATTATTGCGCGCCGCATGTGTGTGTTTTCTCGTTTAAATTTGCACAATTTTTGCACACAGTGGGTGGTGAAAATCATTAACTGCACTTGGCGCTCGTCAAGGGAAGCTCTACGGTAGGTGGAATGTGAGTTCCGGCACCGCTTTTTCTTCAGTCATTCGATCTTCTGTACTTGATCACGTAAGTAATATATAAGCACATTACGAATAATATTTATATATGTTATACAGTTGACTCTCTATATTACGCTACCCCTAGGGACTGGCCCCAGGTGGCATTATATCGAGGGTCAACGGTCTATCATTTTTCAAATCAAAGAGGGCGTTCTAAGCGAAACCATTATGAAATATGTTCTCTTTGAGGGTTCTTATTAAAGTGGTAAGTGTATTTGAGGAATAATAATTTCTGCGGGAGAACTGGAAATATAATATTCCGTTTAAAGGGAGCGGCGAGGAAGAGTGTGAGAATCTGGATGGCAGCAGGAATGACAAGGGACCTTCGCTGGCTGTGTTGCTGCGTCACCAAAGACTGACCAAAGAGCTGAAAATTTGTTACGACTTCGAATTGAGAAAAATCCTGAATACGCTGATTCTTCTCGCTAAGCATAAACATCTGTGCATGACGAGCATTGAATTTGAGGTTGCTTTCTTTCATTGCACCAGCGAGCTGGTATTTAAGTGAAAGCTGCAAATGTGTGGAACATAGTAATCGTAAGCTTGAGGGGATTTTTTCAGAGGTCAACTTTAATTGAATTACATAGAACCACGTATTTGTCCGGCTGCTATCAAATTGCTTGATGATTGCGTGTATTCTGTAGGGTGGGCCGCGCTTTTACCGACGACCCATTTGAGTGTAAGGCGCGTAATAATTACCCTAAAACGGTCGTTACATAGCTGCTACGTGCGGCGTGCAACTTTATGTTGCAAAAGGTGTTAACATAACTGCAACCTTTTTTACTGTGCGTAGCAAAGAGAGTGCGGCAAACTCCACTTTCCTCCATGTGTTTCATTTGTTCAAAGTCCATACAGTAAAATTCACTTACATCGGTTTCGCTTATACCGGTAATTTTGGCCGGTACTCCAAACTCTGATACAAACGAATTCCGCTGTATTTTTAAAGATACTGTAATTTTATAATACTTCTCGCAAATATCGATGCAAAACTCAAAAAGGTTGCAATGGCCTCTGCGGCGTGCGATCGATTTGTTACCATCGCACGCCGCATGCCGCAGCTACTGTATGGGTAGAAATTATTCGCAGATACTCATTTTTGCAAAACTCGCAACTCGGTCGATTTGCGAATATTTATGCCTTCGAAATTTTATACCATAGCTTTGCACCAGCATTTATACCAGTCTGAGAGAAAATATTGCGAAATTTAATACCTTCGAATCGATTAAATACGGCCGATTGCCGAAAACGAATACCTTCGATTATTTATATCCCTGCAATATGTAACAATCGCTTAACCTGAGCCTTAATTGCCTTTAGTGCTGTATGAGTGGCGTGACGGAAGGACAGCTAAAGGAACTACTGTCGCACTGCTCGTCGGATCTGAAGTCATTTTCTGTCAACAGGCATGCTGACATTGGACATGACATCATCACCGATGCCGTAGTCGCAGCCTTCGTCGCCAATGGCAATCTCAGAGTGCTCGACTTCTCTCGTCCCGTCAGACTCACTGACCTCACCCTTGATCGCTTCCCACTAATCGACAATTTTTACCTCTACTTCAAACATGAACGCATCACCTATCATGGCGTCTATCGATTCATTCAGGTATGAATGTTTCTTTCATTCGCTCTTGTGGAATCGATTAAGATAACGAGGCATCCTGAAGTCAACTCTTACTTATAAAACTGCTGGTTTGTTGAGTCGGCCAAGATAAGAGATTCTCTCTCGCTTGGCAGACTGTAAATCAGTGGTCTGTATGGCAAACGGTGGACTGTATGAGAGACAAGCTGTCGCCTAGCGTGGATCGAACACGACCATGGTACCTTCCGATACAATTTCACAATGTTTGACTTGGCAACACTCGCGCCGTCTCCGTCGCTATGTCGACATTGACTCAAACCAATTATTTTTACTGTATACCCCTTTCTCAAGTTCTTGTTTCTAGTGTAAACTGTTGACTTACGGATCCCTGATCCTCCGCTCAACACGTCTCCAAACGAAGTATCGTAGCTCGATGACATCAGTATTGCAGAGATTTCGCAATGATCAGAAGAACTGTAGTGGTCAACTTAGCGTGTGCGCGTTTCTTGAGAAACCGCTACTCGACTTAGTAACACCGGACATCTCTCGCTTCGAAACCGACCCTCGGTCGAAATTCTTTGAGCACGAAACCGAGTGGACCATCTTCAAGATACCTGGCGACCCGTCTTCCCCCAAACTGTGCTTAGATTTTCTATGCTAATACATTAGTTGAGTGAATTTCTCGATTATGATTGCTCTGATGTCATTACTTCTCTTTTTTGAATTTTTTTTGCGTAGTGCGATTTTTGGATCTTATTTTACGATTTATTAGTCGTCGTATTTGTTGGATAATCGTGAGCTTTAAGTTCGCTTCTTTGTCTTTGGACAAGATTGCATCCTGGCTTCATTTACACGTGCGCTTGTTGCATAAAAAAATACAGCGTGCAGTGAACGAAAATATATCCTTATTATTAATACGAAGGGCTAATCTACGATCACATTCAGCGGCTCATTAAGTCGACATACATGCAATGATTGTATGAAAGCAAAGTGAGATTATCACAATATGCCTAAAATATTTACATATGCGCGCTAAGTGATTAAAGCACGATCTTCTTAAATATGAGCGGAGTTTGAACGGGGCCGCGATTCAGGCCTGGTACAGTATCATAAACATTGACAGGATTGCTGGGGTCCTGGCGAATTTCGAACTGCTGCAGCAGTCGGCCAATGAGCAGCGAGAGTTCCTGGCGGGCGAAGTTTTCGCCTACGCATCGTCGCTTCCCAACACCAAATGGAATCACCAACTGGGCCTTGTCAGCATCTGCAAATTTTTAGTTACTCTTTGCGACAATAGCAGTTTTCGCCAATAGTTCAGACGCAAAGTGATGGCTTGCTTGAGAGATAACAGATAACAGATAACAGGTAACTATGACTAACAATAGATAGTGCGGCACTCAATTATGCTGATATGCATTCAAAAAATTGAAAAATCAGGGACTGAAATATGCACTAGCCCTCTTCAAGGTCTCGACGCGATCGATAAGCGAATAACCAACTAAGATCTTACCAAGTTTGCCATCGGCCGTCAAGAATCGATCGGGCTTGAAGGAATCTGGATCGGGAAAGTACTGGGGATTGTAATGATGCGCGAACAAATTGGAGAATATCGTTGTTCCTTTGGGAATGAAATAACCGCGCAGAGTCGTGTCTTCCATGGTTGAATGAGGCAGGCTGAGTGTCACCAAAGAGCTAAAGCGAAAGACCTCCAGGAGTACCTAAAAATATTTCGCGTGAAAGAGTATGAAATTCATAACATTTTCAAGCGATAATTAGGTCTAATACATTTGCATTCAAGATTTCATTTCCCATTCCAGTGATGACATAGGAGTATTTGTGATTCTGCGAACTGAATATTGGTTAAAATGTGGACTGCGGCAGCATGGACGTCTCCTACTCAAGGCTTAACAAAGGAGATAAGACAGACATCAGCCATAGAAGCCACGGTGATAGAATATTTCCCGGTTATTTCCCGTTTTCTGGCTAATCACCGTGCTTGCAGAACTGCCATTTTGCAATCGTGCAACTGCAGCAGTTTATGAAATAGGTCCCGGAAGTGAAACAAACTGACACAGCTAATGAGAGTGCGGAATAGGTAAAAAACTTTGTACTAACCGCCTCATTGTAGGGGATATTCGATCGATCAGCCAACTGCAGTTGATGATCGCCGCATACTTCAGCCAACTCTCTGCGAGCTCTTTCCTGGACATCAGGGAACGCCGCAAGCAGATTAATCGCCCATCGAAAAGAATCTGTTGCAGTAACAAAGCCGCCACCAAAGAGGTCGATTGCAATGAATCTGAAAAGGAATAATTTCGATCACGAGTTAACGTGGCGCATCAATACCGTATCTACCATTTCCACTTTGATAAGGACATTTTTCAGATCGAATAAGACGTTTTCCAATTCAAATAGAATATCTTGCAAATCAAAAAGAAGACTTTTTATATCAATTTGACTTGGAGAGTGAGCACTTAGATTAGAGAAATGTCTTATAAAATTTGGAAAACATTCAACAATTTTGTGAAATGGCCTCAAATACCGTAAACAGTTATTTGCTATACAATTCATGCATTTTTGCTATGCAGTTTTTTCAACCGTTCGAAATTTCTACCGTATTTGATCGTCAGTTAGGCCGAGCTGCTGCTTGACATCAGCGGGCGTTTGTATGGCAGCCAGTGCGATGGCATCGGCGACGTCACGAACATCATCTTCCTCTTTACAATGCACCAAATGTTCTTTTATGTGCCTATCCACAATTTTGACCACTGGTTTCATAGCCTAAAACGGAACAGGAGGCATGCTTTAGACATCGATCAAGCAACAAAAACTTGAATTCTGTAACGCGAAAGTGTAAAAATTAGTATTGCATTCTTAAGTCATATTTGGATTAGATGTCGAATTTTCATAATTTTCATTAGGAACGCTCCACTTACAATTACCAATAATGCATCACTTGTACAAGATTGTTTAAACAATCATTCAATTTTCCCATATACAAACGCATATAACATCAGGAATGCGAAGTCCGTTTGGATTTGAAGGAAAGTTTAGAAATTAAAAATCCTCTTTTCTCTAACCTCACTGAAGTTTTTGACTTGATGGCGCATGATCCACGGACCAAATGGCAGTGAGTCCAAGACGGATCCAATAGCGAAGAATTTTGATACAATCTCGTTCAGCGATACCATAGGTCTGAAAATTTGATTCGTGTATGGAAGCTGTTTAGTTTTCGACTGGAGTTAATTGAGTAGACTATCCTTGTTGCTGAAGTCGAGGCCAAACAAAATCGTTCCAATAACACCAGCGAAGCTACTGAAGATAGTTTGTTGCGGATCAGTTGGTTGTCCATTGAAGGCCTGCAAACATGCTCTATGGATCGAATTGCAGTAAGCATATCTGAGCACCGTTTACAGTAAAACCCGGATATAAGAAACATTTTGCTCTCTCTCGTACCACGTTCAACGCTGCACCACGCAAAATAATTCAGATTCAAGTATAATTTCTGGCTTAAATCACCGAGAAACTGTCATATACCGTAAATCCTCTAATAGACGCCCCCCTCACGCCGTGATTGAAAAAATAGACGCCCAGGGCGTCTATTAGAAAATTTACGGTACCCAGTTGTGCTTCAACATATGCAAATTTCTGTCTTATACTTAGCTCGGCGTGTAGTTCTTCGCTAGCCTCGTCAATTACGGCTTCCAGTCGACTGTTGCGTGACGAGGCGAACATGCTGAGAGCCTTGATTGCGAGCTTTCGCAGGAATTTCCATTGAGCGTCACCTGTACGCATAGTGAAGCTTGAGGTCGTCTCTGTGACAAAGATTTCAGCTGCTGCAGAGCTCGGACGGCCGGCAAAAGATGCGTCCTATAAATTCGAAATAATATTCATTAGAATGCTTTGGCTCATTGGGCGCGTTTCATACCGCGTACTTTAGCTAAAGTATGCGATATGAAACCGGTCCTCTGGGAGAAAGATTACCAGCCCTCTACTCAGCGATGTTGGGTGTTTCAAAGCTATACAAGCAAAATTAGGTTGACTACTTAAATAAGGCAGTGAGTTAACTTTAGTTACTTAGAAAAAGAAAGTAAATTTTTGACCTAGTTTCCATTTGTGCTAATTCACTTATCTAGTACATGTTTTATAGAACATTTTTTAAGACTTTGAAAAGTAGATTAATATCTAATTTATATAATTACAAGAGGAATTTTAAAAATATTCACAGAGCTCATTAACCGATATTTCCGCCACTCCGGCACTGGATATGCTCAAAGCCTAAGTATCAGTCAATCCCACTATTCGATAATAACCTCGGCTAAAAGAGGTACCGAGTCATAGAAAACGACTTTTTGCAACGACTAGTGTACTAGATATTCTGTCAAAGTGCCACTAACGAAAGTTATACTAAAGGTTCCAACCTTATTAAGTGCTTCCTTGATGACATCGAATGAGTTGAGCACGACCACCTTCTGTGTGCCAAACTGCACTTGAAATATGTCGCCATACTTCTGTGCGAGCTTGACGAATGTCAGATGAGCTTTCGAGCCAATGAAGGGCATGTAGCCAACCACGGGCAAACCGTAGGGGCCTGGGGGCTCAGGCAGGCCGAACTTGTTTCCACCGTTGGCCTTATAATACTTCCATAACATTTGAATCGCCCAGATTAAGACCGCGATCTGAACAATTGTCCAAGCAATCATTTTCGATCGCGCTTCTGCAAAAAGAAAAACAGTAAATGGGGAGGTAGGTTATCTGATCAACAGATGTTCGACGACTGGTTGCATATGACAGGAGCGAGGAAGCTCGACCGGTATTTATACTTTCTACTCGCACTATTGGTTGTTGATCAGCGCGAAGTTTGAAGTTTTATTCCTGCAAAGAGCAAAACGCAAACTCTACGGTCGTGTCAGAGGGCTGGATGCATCAAATACGTTGAGCGCATCAGATACTCTGATACATGAGTTTGCTATCTGGCTCTTGGGACCTCTGTAGACCAGCTGGGTTACGAGCGAAAATAACGAACTTTTTCTAAGCATCGAGCATTCTCAAGGCATGCATTCGCACAGTTTGAAAAAGTTTTCAGATTTCGATGATTATCTCCATTAGGAGGTATTTTAAGTCGAGACTTCCGAAAATGACGTAACAATTTTTGAATGTATTTTCGTGTTGAGATGTGACGGGAAATTTAATTTCGATTATACTACTACAAAAACGAAACCAAAAAGGACGTTTTCATATGCCATTCGATAGGAAGTTTGTCTGAAAAAGCCAGAGGTTCCTTTTTGAGATATAGTGGATCGTTCCTATTCACTTTTCTCTACTATTTGCTTGAAAGGGAATGAAATAACTTCTAACTTGTTCAATAATAATCGAACAAGAACACTGAAATAATCTTAAGGAACAACGAAACGTCAGTCAAAAAACTGATAGACAAACACCTCGTAATTGCGTTATATTATTTCAGCGTTTCTGTTCGATTATTTATGTATCTTTCTCGCACGTACCAGAGATCCACTAGAGTTTTTGATATTTCATTCCCTCTGTAGCTAAAAGTACAGGAAAGTAAACAGGAAAAAGAGCGAGCAAATTTCTAAAGGTAGCCTTTCCACGCGAAGAGTGAAACTGCTTGATGTTATCAAAAAACGCGTCAGTATGAAACGAAAGTACTGTATCACGTTGAGCCATACAAGTTGACTAATTCAAATTTGCCGCGCCCAGGGTGCTGCCAGGATGACGTAATTGTTTTTGTTTACGCGTGGCGCCCTCACTGCTCGGCCTAAATGTTGAGATGTGGCTTACAACTTATGTATTTGATGACTGTTGTAACATGGTATCATTAATTATTCACGATATCCCATCTATTTGAGCTCAATTCAGTCGGGAGAGGCAGTCGACACTCGCATCCCGTTCACTTATTAAATAATTCTCCATTTTCTAGCTCTGGTTTTGAGTTGAACGGAAAATGTCGGTGGAAGCCTCTCAGACGGCATTTAGCATTTGGCTCGATGCTAATCGGAGTCGGTCCGGAGAAGGACTTGGTGGCGATACGAACGTGGGGAAGACGGCGCGCGCAGAGTGGATGGCGATGAGCGAGGAAGAGAAAAATATATGGCGCGAAAAGGCAAACATCAGCGCTCAGTGTCTCAGAGGCGGGCTGAGAAAAGTGAAGAGAAAGGGCAACACTAAGAACAATCTCTCAGAGTCAATCGATGTAGATATTCGCTTCCACTCTTTGACATGCTCATGCTTTTCTTAAAGTGGATTAGGATTAATGTGAGCTACACAGTTTAAACATCTCCACCAATGCCACATTGTTCTACTGAATAGGTCTTTAAGGTGCGTAACATACTACAAAGCCTCTTTGTTAAAATGGGAACTGCGGTTACCTATAGCTGAAAGCACTGTACCAAATATTGTTTTCAGCAACCTATGACAAGCTATCTGCAAAGCACATCTGTTTATATGTTAATTAACTTACTAATAAGCAGCGTTGTCATAGGTAGCCTAAGCAATATGCGGTAGATTTCTTTTAGCTAGTCGGGACTACAGTTCTCCGCTAAATATGTTCGATGCTGTAGTGGAAGTAAGAAAATTTTCCATCGTACAGTCTGATCGATTGCGATTCGCTCGATTTGTCACTTGGTGTATGTTCGCCCGCCTCGCATTTGCGTTCCTACCGCTTTCTTGCCGTAGTGGATGGTATGGATGAAGGTCGCTGAACAAGCATACCCAGTTGAGTCTCAGCAGCACCAGCATCGACCCCCTAATGCCTGCGCGAGTACTGGGAATACAGTGAAATTCACTTATAGCGGTTTCAGTTATACCGATATTTCACTATTACCGGTCAAAACATGCCGGTCTCCCAGTGACCGGCATAAACGAATTTCACTGTACAATAGAGACGGTAGCGTTTTTCAGCCGAGCGACGTGTTGTCGAGTCTTCCTCCCTTGATTCTGGTTCGCCACATTCTTCCGCAAGTATCGCCCGAGTACTACGCCCAACTTCATCTTGTCTCGCGTCGTTTTCATCGTCTGCTGAGCGATTACTCCGACGAGCTGCCCAAGCAGGACTTCGAATGTCTCACCTTCAATCACGATTGGGATGACGAGTTCGATTTCGCAGAATTCAGCCGCGGTTATTCAGGTGCTTTTTTGGTTATTCTACCACATGTACTTGAATATACCATTTCCAATTTAATAAGGACACTTTAAAATTCAAATTGGACCATTTCCAATAAAAAAATTGTTAGAGCGTCAGCTCATGACCCACTCGTTTATTTAAATACCCGCAATGTCATAGCACGATTACATTAGAATGTACTGTATTGTGTCATTGCGCTGTTGCTCTCCTAAAGCATGTGTATGGTTCGCTCGGATCGGCGATTCTGCTCTGTTCTGTCTCTCGTATCTTGTCTATCTCGTCTGCTATATAAACCCAGTTAGTACGATCTCCTCCCGCCTCGCTTCATAAGAATACGTGTCATTGACGACACAACAAAAATATATGTTCCATACTGATTCGACGTGGAAAATAATCTTTTTTGATTTGGAAAATGTCCTCGTTGAATTGAAATGTGTCGTTGTTTAAGTGGGAACATAGTATTTATAAATTATTTATATCATGGTTCGCGCGCCATATCGTACATGACGACATGCAACCACGTGATCAAGCCTGAAAAGTTCAAGAAGTTGTGATCACATACCCTGCGCGACGTCGTATGGGGTGCGAAGCGCGAACCGTGACGCATTTATCGTTTTCAGCTACCTATTATACGCTGGCTGCGAATCATATATGATTATATGGTAATTAACTTACCGCTAAGTAGGTTGTCAAAGGTAGCCGAAAATGATGTTTAGGGTACATTATTTAGAGTTAGCGGTGAATGAATTTACCCATTTAAGGAAGCTTCGAAGGAAAGTGCGAGAATCTGGATGGCAGTCGGAATGACAAGGGACCTTCGCTGGCGGTGTTGCTCCGTCACCAAAGATTGACCGACGAGCTGCATTTTGATCAAGGCTTCGAACTGAAGAATGTCATGAATACGCTGATTCATCTCGCGAAGCAGAAATGTCTCTGCATGACGAGCATTGAATTTGAGGTTGCTTTCTTTGTACTGGCGCGCTGGTATTTAAGTTAAATCTGCAAAGTGAGCGGCATAGAAGTTGTGAGCTAAGGGATAATTATTCAGAGGGCAGCTCTGATTGAAGCACGTGAAGCCATGTATTTGTCCACGTGATATCCTGTTGCTGGACGATTGTGGGTATTCTAGAAGGTGGGCCGCACCTTTATTGAGTACTAGTTTGATTGCACGACGCGCAATGGTCGCCATAGCTTACCATATCTATGGAAATAGTGGCACTATGCCACTATTATTTCAACCCCCTCTCTACGATGTAATCTTACCAATTTTTGCGCCTGTATCGCTGTTATTACAAAATCATGTTTAACACATTTCATCATCACTAAAACACGGAATATGGTATTTTAATGAACAAAATAGCATCATGTTAAAAAGCTTCCAATCACAGCTGCAAGAAACTGGATCTCATAAAATTATTTTCGCGCGCGCACCACTATTTCCATAAATACAATAAGTCGAAGTTGCCTTTAGTGCCCCATGTGGGACGTGACAAGAGGACAACTGAAGGAGCTGTTTTCGCACTGCTCGTCGCGCCTGGATACGCTTTCGTTTGAGAGATACGCTGACTTTGAGCGTGGCCTCATCACCAATGCCTTGATCGCACCTATCATCGCCAACGGCTGTCTCAGAGCGCTCTTCTTTTATTGCCCCGGCGGACTCACTGATCCCACCCTCGATCGCTTTCCCCTCATCGATGATTTTCACCTCATTCTCCATCAAGAACGCATCACCCCTCGTGGCGTCTATCGATTCATTCAGGTTCGAACGTATCTTTTCGTTCGCTTTTGCTTACTTCATTATAATAGTCTACCCTCAGAATTTCTTCGTGAAAAAGGATAAATCGAGGCAGGCACCGTAGTTGGCAAAGATGAGATGGTTTTTTTATTGCTAAAACATCATTTTTCAACAAGAACTAAAATCTTTACTTAAATTTTACGTTCGTAAATTGAGAGATAGAGACGCTATCGACTTTCGAAGCAGTTTGCCTTATTCAATCTAAGTAATATTGTTCCTCGCAAAAACATTTTAACTTTATTAGGTTGCCCGAAAAGCCTTCTCAAAAAATTCCTTAACTAATTATCTCACTCTCTGAAAAGACTGAACTACCTAATAGGCAACCGCTAAGCGAAAGTCAGCTCTAACTCGCAATAATTTCAGTCTATTTGCCTGCCAAGAGAGGAGGTTCTCTCTCACATGCCAGACTATTTATTAGTGAGGTGTACGGCAGTCGGTGGTCTGTACACGAGATACACTCTTGCGTCGTGTGTAAACCTAATAAGATCACGGTTCTTCCCAAAACAATTTCACAATGTTTGTCAGCACTCGTGCCGCAGTGTTGAAATTGACGGAAACTAAATATATTTGACCTCGTTTTAAAATTCTTGCCCCTTATGTAAGTCATTGACTTACCGATTATTAATACTTTCCCGCTGAACGAATATCCTCTATAAGAAAGTATCATATTTGAGTCGTGTCCATATTTCAGAGATTTCGCAACGATCAAAAAAACTGCAGTGGACAACTTATGGTGTGCACGTCTCTCGAGAAACCGTTGCGTAAATTGATCACGCCGGACGACGTTCGCTTGACGGAGTTCTACGGGATCGAAACCTACGAGTGGATCTTCTACAAGATACCCGGCGATGCGTCCTCTCCTCAACTGTGCATAGAATTTAAATTCGATTAAATTGGCTGAATAATATCTTGCCTATGATTGCTACGATGTCCTACTTCTCGTCCTCTTTTTGAATGCACAGTGCTGCTTATGGATCATGTTTTACGACTCAATGGTCTTTGTTTGATAATCGTGCGCTTTAAATTTGCTTCTTTTTTGTTGAGCAGCTTAGCCGGCTGACGACATTTACATGCACTCCTGTTGAATAAAATCGATAGAGCGTATAGTTATTGATATCAATTCGTACCATTAATTCGACGGGCTAGTAATCTACGATAGCATTCGGTCGCTCATTAAGTCAACATACATACATACAATAGTTGAGCTGTAGCGAAAGGAAATTATAACAGCATACATCACAATACATGAAGAATACCTATTCATGCTCAGCGATTAAAGAACGATCTTGTTAAATATAAGCGGAGTTTGAATGGGGCCACGATTCAGACCTGGCAATACATCGCGAATGTTGACAGGATTGCAGGGGTCCTCATGAATTTCGAACTGCTGCAGCAGTCGGCCGACGAACAGCGAGAGTTCTTGGCGGGCGAGGTTTTCGCCGACGCATCGTCGCTTCCCAACACCGAATGGAACCACCAGCTGGGCCTTGTCAGTATCTGCAAATATACAGTTTTCGTCAATAGTTCTTCAGACGCGAAGTTATGGCTTGCTCGAGAGATAAATAATTAAAGCTAACTATGATAAAAAATAGATAGTGCGGCATTCAGTTATGCTGATATGCATTCAAAAATTGAAAAATCAGGAACTGTAATATGCACCAGCACTCTTCCAGATGTCGATACGATCGATAAGCGAGTAACCAGCTAAGATCTTACCAAGTTTGCCATCGGCTGTCAGGAATCGATCGGGCTTGAAGGAATCTGGATCGGGAAAGTACTGGGGATTGTAATGATGTGCGAAATAATTGGAGAAAATCGTCGTTCCTTTGGGAATAAAATAGCCGCGCAGAGTCGTGTCTTCCATGGTTGAATGAGGCAGGCCGAGTGCCGTCAAGGAGCTATAGCGAAAAATCTCCAAGTGTACCTAAAACTATTTTTGCATGTAAGCGAACGAAATTCATAACATTTTCAAGCGATAATTAGGATATAATGCACTTGCATTCAAGCTTTCACTTCCCATTCCAATGACGACATACGAGTAATTGTGACTTGTGAACTGAATATTGGTTAAAATGTGGGACTGCGGCAGAAAGGTCGTCTCACACTCAAATCTAAACTAAGGAGGGGAAGAGATCAGCCATAGGGTCAATGACCATTTTAAACCTCTAACACATTTCAGCATTTACTGATGATGGAAAAACTTTCCCAGTAGATACAGTTAGAGCGACGGAAAAATACTGTAGCCCAAACCACAGCGGGGTAAAGCATACAGTCATGCACCGTTGCGGTGAAGATGGCAGCATCAAATCGAACTTTAATCGATACATAAATGTACTAGCTTTTGGGGATAGTGCTAACTCAATCACTCCTCCCGTCTCTGTACTCCATTTATTCTACAAAATCATTGAAACAGCAGAATAGCACAATTTAAAGCGCAGCAATTGGTCTTTTTCCGGTTATTTCCAGTCTTATCTGGTTTTCGGTTCAATCATTGCGCTTGCAATCACGCAGTTCTGCAATAACAGCAGTTTTATGATATAGGTCCCGGAAGTGACACACACTGACACAGCTAATGAGGGCAATGAATCATTCAAAAAATATTATTTGTACTAACCGCCTCATTGTAGGGGATGTTCGAGCGATCAGTCAGCCGCAGTGGTCTGTCGCCGCACACTTCAGCCAACTCTCTGCGCGCTCTTTCCTGGACGTCAGGGGACGCGGCAAGCAGATTAATCGCCCATCGAAACGACTCCGTTATAGTAGTAAAGCCGCCACCAAAGAGCTCGTTTGCAATGGATCTAAAAAGCAGTACTTTCGATCACGGGTCAACGAGGCGCTTAATATGCAACACGTTGGAGTACTATTACGAAGACGAGGATGCGTTTGCAAACTTTTGTATTTGGCGCGATATATCCCAGCCGGGCCTTTGCTTGGTGTCTCGACGGCGAGCGGTCGGTTCTATCGCCGCTCTCTCGCGCGCTCGAGAACCCAAACAAATCCCCGCTCCAACACGCCGTTGCGGGCGCGGAGCGTAGCTAATTTGATTCCCATGTCTTACCCCTCTACGTCCATATGCCCATTGCCCGAACAATTCCCACTCGCCAACGTCCACCTAAGAAGATCGGCGATGTCAAGTCCAGCGACTTGGCTTGGTAGAATGTCTACGCAGTCTGGGGCTGGCATCCAGCACCGTCGCTCGCCTGCGCCGAAGACAACGTCCCTCCACCACAACGAGGGATGGAACGGCGGTTCGATTCCCATGTCTCCTGTCCCTACGTGTGCATGTACATTGCCCGCTCCATCGCCACTCGCCAACGCCTCGGCGCCTCAAGGAAGAGATCCACAACGCCAAGTCAAGCTGTCGCTGATCCGGCCGACCTGCTCCGCGCCAGGTGTTAATTGACGACCGTGGCGCACGCCGCCCTGACGCTGGCTCCCGGGTACGTTCGCCCTGACGCCCTGACGCTTGCCGCTCGCGCCACTGAACAAGACCCAGTCGCTGACATCTCTCTACGACCACGGAGGGCGGCAGAGGCGATTAGCCTCCCGCCTACACCTCACCGCCTCGAAGAAGAGATCTGGAACGTCAGGTCTGTCGAGCTGGCCGACCTACTCCACACCACGCGCTCAACGACGACCGTGGCGCTCACGACACCCTCGCCAAACGCCTGCGCCCAAGCACGCCCACCTTCAGTGCACTGACGAATGCCGTTCGCATCTCTGTGATAGGGGAAAGAGACGGGGGTGATAGGTTCTGGGCATACATGTCACCATGTGGGTTGATATGGAATCCCGCTTCACAAAGTCTGACGTCCGCGGACAATGATGGCGCTGGGCAAACCTGTTGATTGCTGTGATGTTCTGCTATGTCCTGNTTGTGTGTGTCAGCTCTCCCGCAGCTCTCTCGCGCGCTTGATAACCCAAACAAAATTCCCCGCTCCAACACGTCGTTGCGGACGCGGAGCGTAGCTACTTGAAATGGGTTTTTTGGTTGGTAATCGGCGACGAGCGGGCGGTGGCTGTTGCTGGCTCACGATACATTCCTATCTGGCTTCACTGTCTACCCGCGACGACTGCTGGCGGCTGGCAAGCGGTGATTCATTTGGGCGGCTGTGACGTTTAGGGGAAACATGAGTTTCTCGCCCGTTCGAAATGAACTGAATAAGCGAATAAACCAAACCAAACCAAACTAATTTGTCTTCGACAGAACAGACTGGTCCACTATTCCCTTAGAGTGCTTTAACAGCTAGCTTGATAGATACTGCGCATTTGAAATACTCCATTATACTTGCAATTTTCTTATTAGTACGATGACTTCGAGCCAGGCAGGCTCTATAGTTCGCAAAGTCAAGCAAGATTTTCGTTGTGAAAGTTCAACTTTTTATCAAAGATGATCGTTCATTGATTCTTACGTGCATTCATTGATAATAAGAGTGACTCTTCAGTGACTTCAAGAGCGCGAATTCAGTCGCTGGCGGTCTGTATGGTACCTTTTGGGGCCCCTTAACTGAGCCCTACTTGGTCCGTGCGATAAGCCGGCAACGGTTATACCCTGATAGGGAAATATTTTCTCTCCCAAATATTCCCTAGTGCATAATATCTGACCACAGTCCGTAGATAGCGGATAAAAGACAATAAATGACAGAACGATTAGGCTAACCTTGAGAAGCGGCGATGTGCAGAGGGGTGTTCGATTTCTCGTCCTCTTCAGCGATGATGAGCTTATTGCGCCGTACAAATTCCCTCACCACTCTTGTTCGCCCCTTCTTTGCCGCCAAATGCAGCGGCGTCTGCTCCTCGTCGTTTTTCATGACAATACTAGCGCCGTTATCCAGCAGCTCCTGCAATAGTTTACTTGATTTACAAAGCCTAAATTATATTAGCTAGCGCTTATGCTTATTTAGCATTTTTTCATTTCCCTTAGCAATTCCTAATGAAGAAAAATGAAGAAAAAATAAAGAATATTATCGAGCGGGATCGTGCCGATGCCGCATATTTGAGCGCTACTCTAAGCAGTGAATGTCATTCGATCTCTCTTAGTCACAATAGCACGAAAAATTCTCCATCTCTGCATTTTCTCATAAATTCAATAAGAATTTACATTAACTATCAATCAAGTGATCGTGATATTTTACTCAGTCAGGCGGTGCGATGCAGATTTTTAAGTGCTTAACAAAGGTAACCTTGCAAATGGTGACAAATCCATTCTGCGCAGCAATGTGCAGCGGAGTATTGTTGTAGCGATCGGGCTTGTTAATCAGCCCGTGGAAAGCATCCGAAGCCGCCTCCAATCGCTTACGTTCCACTAATTCTTCTGGAGGTATTGAACTTTGATCGGCAGGCAGCGGTAGCGGGCAGCTTAGAAGAAACTGAAGTGAGCACCTTTATTTATTGTGTAGAGTCTAACTCGGATATAACAAATTGCAAGGGAAGTCGAAAAAATTCTCTTCCATTCGAGCTTACCAGTCATTGAGATCTCATTATTTGTATAGCTCTAAAATGATTGCAGTAGTAGGCACTACCGGTTCTATGACGAAGGAACGAAATCCTCGCATTCGGACGCTATGCAGGCTGTTTTTCCTTCTTTTGTAAAATCATAACCAACGTTACTCTGCTGCGAGACAATACTTTGTATTTATTAAATGCTCAAGTATTAAACCATTGTAAAGCCTGCTTTTACAAGTCAAAGCTCTATTTGAAAAGTGATATGGCGGTAATTTCGAAAGTGAGGCTTGAATTCTGAGGCGTGAGTAGTCAAGAATACCTGCAATGCGTTGAGGCACTTGAATTGAGCGGCGAGGAACAGGGCGGTTCGGTCGTTCTTCTCAGCGGCCACCACCCTGGCACCCTTTCTGATTAGCACCGTTGCGCTCTCTACGTGGTCGTCTGACACGGCGATCTATATTCATAAATTTCAGATAAGTAAAGAAATGCAGTGATAAATACTACACATACAAGTTTACTTGCTATAGAAGCCAAACAGTTTACGCGCCGAGGGACAAAGTGGAAGCGTTCAACAAGTACTATTTCTCAGTTGAACCTTTCCATAGTAAGATCAACAACTGGCTTTTAGACACTCTCTTTAGGAGGATTTTGAGCATATGCAAATGAACTGTTTGTCGCTATCGTAGTAATTCAAAATGTCAAATTTTAGTTACAAACATGCAGCGCGCTTGATGATAGGTTAATGGGCTATAATGAGTACTGTAGAACCTGACTGAAAAACCAAATAAAAGCGTATTAGGCAAATTTTTGGCGATATTATTTGTCATGAGATGATCATGGTGCACTGACGACCGTATTCGACCGTCTCACATAACTTCGTCTACCAACTGTATTATTTGTCTAATTTTGCCATGTGATTTCGGATATGCGGGAAAATACCCCCATGCGCGCTCGACTGGCGAAGTTTAGGCGCCGCTGCATAATCAAAAAACTCGATCTGCATATTGTGGCCGCGGCTATTAAGAACGTACCAAAAGCGGCGTGAGACCGTCACGGTCGCGGGCGTCGACGTCCGCTCCCTTCTCTAGAAGATACTTGATAATCAGATGGTGGTCGTAAGTACAGGCGCGGTGAAGCGGCGCCTGGTTCTCGCCGTTGATTGCATCCAGTCGCGCGCCCTTTTCCACCAAACTGCAATTAATTAAAACAATCATTCTGCTATTCACGTTGAATGTGGACACTATGCTGCCCTATTATTAAATTACCTGTGCGTGCGGACAATTTTTAAAAAGTGAAAATATATTTTGAGAAAAGTACTAGAGTATCTCGAAAACATATTTCTGGACTCTATTTCATAAAAGCTCGGGGACAGAAATCTGAGAGAAGTTGATTGCGTCTCACATATGCTATACGAGCTCATATAACGCTGAAACATGGTGCTGAGCCAAGTTTTCTCAGATTTCCGTCACCGAGCTTTTACCCTTTAAGCGGTACATTGCTGATTTTAATGATAATGCTTTTAGAGCTGAAATCAAACCTTTGGACAATTGCCAAATTGCCAATATTGCAGGCAGAATGCAACGGTGTGTTTTGCGATAATCGACGGGTATTTGGATTGCTCCCCATCTTCAGCAGGAAATTGACAGCTTCAACGCGACCACTATTGACAGCCAAATGCAATGGAGTATTCTTTGCAGTATCCTCTTCTTCTAGGGCAGCCTAAATAAAGTATTTATCATCATATCTTTTAATCATTTATTTTTAATGAAAATTTAATCGAATAAAGCCCGTGGTGGTCAATTTTGTCATGGTGCATCTTCTACGTACACAAGGTACACCTGATGAGAAGTTACGCAGTGAAATTGCAAAATAGTGAGCGTTTCATTAATTGAGCGCGAAATTCTCGTGATTACACACGAATACGTACGCACTGTGAATAACTTGATGTACAACATGCGATACTAAAACGCTATCTTCCATGCCCGTTCAAGAGCCGAAAGTGAGATATGTAGACGGACAGACGTACGAACAGATAAGTCGTATAATAATCAAGCTTCGGCGAAAAAGATAAACTGACCGTCGCCGCTTCTACGCCGAATTTGATCCAGATGACTTCGAAGAGCAAGTGAATAATCTGAACGTGACCGTCGTGAGCGGCCAAATGCATAGGGGTGTGAAGCTGAAAATCCTTGACGCGCGGATCGGCGCCGTTCTTGAGCAAAAGTTCAACGACGCTCTGACTGCCATGCGCACATGCCGTATGCAGCGCAGTCATTTTTTGATGGTCGACGAGCTGCAAACAATTATGAACGTCATCAGAGACTGCACATTTTTATTCTTCAGCACGTTAGACAAGTTATTTTATTCATATAAATGTTTTGAGGATTTTAAACGAGGATAGGAAATGCACCATACGAATCTGGTAAATTGATTTGTTTTATGGACAACCGCAGCCTCCTTTAACTCAATTAAATGATTTTCTGATGACTGCTTTTAGACTACATATGACAAAGGCGGTAACTGATGTGAGATATAAATTGATACGAATCGCAGCCAACCTGCCATGCGCAGCATAAAATAGCATACGGTACATTTTCCAGAGCTAATGGTCACTGCATTTCCATCTTAAATTAATTTTTTTGTTTCATTTTTTGCTGATGCATACATTCAAAAGCCGCAAATGTTTAATGATAATACCACTTATTTACATATTATTAACGCACCATTGAATTATAATATTTATATATAAGAATAATAAATGCGTGTGACAGCCTCTATTAAACAATACTCACTTCAAACTTGGCTTGGCACTTGAGCAATTCACTGGCGATCACTTCGTTGCCACGCATGGCGGCGTAATGCAACGGTGTCATACCGTAGTTATCTTGCGCGTTGGGATCAGCGCTGGCTGACACCAGATATGAGATGATGCCATTCTGAGCACTCAGCTCAGCCCGAAGACCTACTATATGAATCAATAGGCAATTAATAAGTCATTTGTAAATTTTATAAATTTAATACGTGATACTGCACATACTGACGTTATAGGGACAAAAATTCAATTATATTGCCGTTCATCATTTTTAAAATATGCTGGTTCGTCATCAATCGAGCGAAAATTTATGTTCATTGAAACATATGATTGTTTCAGGAATTTATGCATTTTGGAAATTAAGGAGTTTCGACAATATACTATCCCCTTAGTTGCCGGCATTAACATCAGAGAGCATAACTGCGCGGGAGAGAAGACATACCAGAGATGGTCTCAGACCGTCGTCTCTTTCTTCCCGTTTCGTCAGTTTTCTCCAACGGTTCCTCGACCGACTGTTTCAAAGACGTAAGAGCAGACGGACTCGACGGTCGAGCGCTACTTACGCCGCGAATGTTCATTGCCTGAACAACAAGGTGATTCTAATTAGGGCCAAGGGTATACAATAACGCTCGAGCGTATAAGATGTTTCGCAACTTTCTGTTCTCCGTACTATGCTACAACATTCTTGGTATGATAAAAGAGATTTCTCGGCTTGTGGCACGTAGAAAATCAATAAGTTTAGCCTACTTCAGCTATTATTAATAAATACGGACTATTCGATTGATCGAATCAGCTGCCACAGCGAGTGCCCAGTGATTTGTAAGAATCGGCACCAGCCCCTGACGAATTGAACCTCTTTAGTTTCGAAAGTGCGGCAAGTACAAAACCGTTCAAAGTGATTACTAGAGTAATCCGCCGTAAAACATGCAAAGTTCGCAAGCAAAACCTGAGTATACACCAAAACCATGCCAGGAATGGAAAAATCTGTGGAAAGGGCGACAGAAAGTAACATTTACAAGTGAAATTAAACTGGAACTGTAGTAATACCAAAGAGGTCGCGGCTTCGGATGATGCATTGCGCAGCAAAGATTCCTTATGATGTCGCTTCTTTCTGTGAGCGCTTGTGGTGGCAGACGGTGGCACGTCATCAAATGGTCGATTGATTCGCTCACTATTAGGGAGGACAGACTGCTGAAGGGAAAGTAAGAATGAGAAGACTGGGGCGATCAGCGGGTTTGCAGTAAATTTTGAATCACAACCGTTGATTGAGTAAAATGTGTTCTAGTTGTTTCTTCAAAGTTAGTTAGGCATTTATCAGAAAAAGTGAGAATACGAATAATTTCACATTATTGGTATTATAGTGAATGTTTATATGAAACTTTAAAAAGGTCCGCGTCATGGTTAGTCGTTAATCAGCGCATCAAGAGTTGGACGATAAATCAAAGAAAATATTCTACAGAGGTCCCACGGATTCTCGTGGTACTTTAGCATTCAGCGCCAAACAGTCTGAGGTTGATATTGGCCCCTTTACTCTTAGAGGTCCTTTCCCACCACATGCAAATGGAAGTGCGCGCGATCTGATTTAGACGTATCGAAATGTAAAAAAAAGAAACAGGCAAAGAGATTGACGTCACATGGTTGCAGCAAGCTGAAAGAGAACACTTTGCAGGCTCACCACTAGACCATGCCATTCATTGCATTCACGACTCAGTAAAACAAAATAACATGAAAATAGAGGTTTAATTACCGAAGTGGTGGATGTCTTTCTCGCTCGTGTAATTCCTCCTTGAGCGGTAGTACGCTTGTACCTAAACCATGTAATTATAAAATAAAGCTATACAATCGAAAATTCCGAATTTAAAACTATCATACTCAGGAAAGTTGGCGCATGAACAAATGCAGAAAAAATTGTAACATTGTTAACAGTTTCAATCGTACATCAGCAACTGGTCGACAGACATCCGCACAATATTCTAATACTGTCATCGTGTGAGGAAGTAAGCTGATAGGTCTGCAAGGTTGCTTTAGGCCAATTAACTATGAAATGTAAGTTGGATATTAGTGATTATGCCGCCATTCAAGGGATATAGCGACGCAATGTATACTTTCAACTTTTATGTTTTAACGCACTATCCTCAGCTTCTCATTGAACTGCGCCGCGTTACAATTAAATGATATTTGACTATTTTATTGCTTAGACAAGTGGCTATCAGTGGATCTTTTCGCTCAAAGGACCTCTTGGTGCACATTCACCGTACAATTCATTTGGAAATAAAGAAGCTGTACCGGGCGGCGAAATGCAGCGGAGTGATCCCTTCCTCGCCGGCGGAGTTGACGTCGGCCTTTCTTTCGACGAGCATTTGGACAACGCCCATATGGTTATAGCGTGCGGCGTAGTGCAGCGGCGCCAGCTGGTCTTCGTCCTTTCGATTAACTAACCGAATCATCGCCTTGACTTCCACGTTGTCCAAAATGCGCCGTATCCGTATAGCGTCTCCGTCGCGCGCCAGCTGTGTAAGAACACAATAAATATTTTTCTGACAATTGCAATAAGAATTTGCGTAGCGCAATCAAAACGACTGTTTGGTCATAAAATTTGGTTGTAGAAAGGCCGTTGAGCGGATTGCTTGTACAGAAATAGTACCTGATGCAATGAAATAGTTCTCAGCTCTTCCTGTTCCAATCTGCTGTTGTGAATCTCCATCTCTTGAATACTTTTTCTGTCTGATGACCTCTCCTTGATCTTATTCTTTATTATTTTGTCCAGAGGATCCAAGTGGAAGCTTGTTTCGCTATCATAGTTCAAACCTGTGAAACAACGAGCGCTTAATTAATTTTAGTTGAGTTGTATTGTTCATATTTGAATTTTTATTTGCGAAAATAAATTGTTAGCGCTCGACAACGATGCGATGGTTATCATATCGTGACAACACTGGCCACATGCATTTGAGTTTTGAAAAAAACTGGCGCAGACCGTAACTGTCGTATATTTGAACTGCGCAAAACTGAGCGTGCAGCTTCAGCATAGAGACAGACAAATTAATGGTCATTGGCGAAGTGCCAGACAGCGAAGCCTCGCTCGCTTTTTTAGCAGCAAAAACTTATGATATTCAATTATTGAAATTCAAGCGTGAATTTCCCTAATTTTAACTATCAGGTGCCCTATTATATGCAATACAGCTCATATAATCCTATGTTCACACATCATCAATAGACTTTCTTCGGTGTGCAAGAATTCGTAATCAAAGATCGTTCCCGTCACATACAAAAAATGAATAACCAAATTCATTAAAGAAATGCGCACGCCTACTTGTATCGCTTCCGGAGATGGAGCCCTCCCTGGCGCTGTGGTCGAGCAAAGAGCTACTTTCGGTATTATGATGGGCTTGGGAGCTTTTGCGGCGTTCGCTTGACACCGGCGGACTGCGGTTTTTGTTTTTCTGCGCCGCGCTTCGGCCGGCCTCCACCTCGTGCTCCTCTTCGATGTATTTGATAGAATCCATTTTGCCGATTCTATGACTCGTCTAAAAGAATTCATTCGCGCTCGTTCAACGTACTCGTACACTTAACGCGATATTAAAAAATCAGGGAATAAAAACAGCTATATCGATTTTATATGAACAGTAGCAGAATTTAAAATAGCATCCTTAATCATGAAGTTATTGTTTTATCGATTGACAACTCTTCCATTTATGATAATTAAGACATTAAAATTTTTAATCACAAGCCAGGCGATCGATTGAACCATCGCTTTCGGATTGCACGGATTGAGAGAATTTCCTTTGGTTCCGCTGCTGCTTGTTGTAGCTGAAGGGACAATTTCACCTTATTTTGCAAACTCGCTCTTTCAATAGTGCATGTAATAGACATTTGGATAATCTTGCAGAAAATGATGTATGGAAGAATTGCATAAAGGAACAGGTCAACAAATCTATTTACTAGAGGAAATACATTTTGAGAACAGCAAGAAACTTACTTTACAAAGGAGATATCAGAAATGAAAATCGTTAGTAGTGCATTAGCACGTAAGGGGAATCGTCGATCTCGATGATGATATGAATATATACGCAGCGAGCAGAGTTGAGGCGGCGAATGCAGGGAGACGCGGCGTCGGCTGCTCCGTTTGTGCAACCTGGCTTGTTGACGAAACCGAGCGACCGCGACAATGTCTCATCTATCGTCGATCCTTATTCCCATAGCAACGACGATGACCGAGCCCGCTATGTACAGCGCGGTTCGAAAGCCTCTGTACACTCTATTTCTGAACGTCCAAAAAACGCCTTGTCACTGATTCAGCTAAACAGGCAATATTGATCTCGTCATAGAGGAACTATTGCATTTGAAATGGCGCGCGATTATTGTGGTCAATTTTTTATTCATATACGCCTGTATAGGAACCATTTAAGACAGACTTTTTCTAACCATCGAGCTTTTTGTTCAGAGTCTTGGCACAATGGGCAAAAACTTTTCAGATTTTGATGAAAATTTGCATTCTAGGGTAATTCAGGTCGGAATTACCGAAAAACGCATCAGAATTTTTCGA
>NIUQ01002053.1:0-25109 GCA_002796945.1 Plectus sambesii
TATGCCGTAGTTACAAATCAGCCGACCGCCAAAACATACTCAATATACCGGCAATCGATCGAAAATTCACGCAGAATACTGAGTAATATTACACGCAGCATGGTTTCGCAAAAATGACTCAGATTCAATAGAAAGGCGTCATTCAGCAATGGTAGAAAATATAGCGAGCTTCCGGCGTACGCAAAGGCTGTGAGAGAAAATATCGGCTACTCGCGCGACTTAGCATGCCTTCGTGTTTCAGTTTTACAGTACGAGCGGAAAAGGTTGACGACTGCTTGTTAACATTCCTAAAATTCTCTAGACTGAATCAGCGCGCCGAGGGCACATGCGTGTACACATTTGCAGATTATCCACAAAGAGAACGCCTTATTAGGTTATTAAATAGGGCTGCGATGGGGTAGAAAAGTCTCTTGCTAATTAATAAGCGGAAAGCGACACGAAATCCACTCAAAACATGGCTAATTATGAGAGCTAATTATAAATCTACGGCCGTTGAACTCTGCATCAAATAGTATTAGAGCCGAACTAACAAAACCCACGGCAATATGAGAAGCGCGATGATAAACTAGCTTTCGACGATCAGAGAAGTCTGTGTATTTCGACTAAGAGAGGAATCTCGCTACATCGCTTAGGACCGCCAGCAACAGCGCGCAATGGAAAAACGTTCGCACACGACGTGCGCTCAACCAAAAGGGCACGCATAACGAAGGCCGTCCACCGTAACCTTTAAGGAATTCATATCATCCGTTTGGGACGCAAGATACAATGACACTGACGCAGTCTAAGAGCGGAGGATTTAACCGCTTCGTTCGGCATAATTCTCAAGCAAATTTTATCCCGGCAGCAGTCGACACAACTCTCCGCGGTAAGAATGACCAGGACTGCGATTTCGAGATTTTATCGGCACCAATATTATGAGGCGAACGATGTGAACCTTATGGTCTCGACGCAATGCTATTATTTTCAGCAGAAAAGCGCAACAAAAGTAAGGGATATTCTATGCTCAACAAGCCAATGCAACATCGTTTTGCATCATCTGTAATCTGAAAATGCGTAAGCATTGTTTTAGAGATCAGATCAAGTCCCAGGTCAACAATCGAAGGCTAATATAATGAAATCATTACACAATAAAGACCACGATATGAGTGGCACGCCTTCCTATAAGACAAAATAACTCAGAGAACTTGGTTGAGTCAATCATCTGCAAATGACTCGCAAAATGATTCGAGATATGTGGAATGTATAGTAGCTTTCAGTTGAACAGTTGGTTAGTTATTTCGCAGATAATACTTTATTTTGATCAATCAGCAAATACCATGCGGTGAATAGAAGGCATACATAAGTGAACTGCCGCAGTGCTTAAGTGCAATAATATATATCTCTATTTGACTCTAATTTCTATCATCTAATATCACAACCAGTTGTGTCTTGCGTCGCCTTTGCGACAAGCGTTACTTCAGCTCGATTGACAGCTCTCTGAAAAATGCTTTGTTATACTAGTGTGATAGCACAATTTCCATCACGAAACAATATGAGTTACCAGGCTTTTTTCGCTAAACGAATCGTTCTCTACAATTTGTCTCGCAGTATAAAGCAAATGTGGTAACTAATTGTAGAGCAACATCCATAAGACAAAGAAGAGAGAAGCTATAATGATAATATAAACCCCACAGAACGCCAAAAAACAGATATTGCATAACAATATAATCCATAGTTTAACGTCCTGAAGAAAGAACTACAAGAGCCACTGAATACAGTACGTAAACGCTTCCTATATTTTGAGTTTAACACTGTTGCATTTAGCAAATGTGTCTATTGAAAATGTTAAAACTGCGGATAGTCGACTTAAATAAACCCCGAAAATGAGAATAATTCTTACTTTCCGCCGGCATTAAAGAAAGTGCCCGATTCGTATTTGTCTTCTTCAAGCAGAGTAAACAACACTTCGACCGCCTGCTCTGGCTTCAAAAAGTCTCCGTCTCCGCTTGTGCCTTCTGAAACTCGGGAAATTGCAATATATATAAAACATAGTACAAATTTATTAGAGTCAAGTATATTTCTCATTATTAGGCTTGAGATTGTTGATGCACTAATATTTTTTCTCTTCGATAGCGACTTATAATGGACATACAAGTATGATAAAAAAAGAAAACAAATGGCCACCAACTTTTGCTCCATTGTTTGAGTTCTTCAGACCAGGCATGATCGCCGATCTCGTGCTGCATATCGGTGATAGTCGGTCCGGGGTTATAATTAAGCACGCGAACGCCCTTCTCTTCAGCCGCCACACAGCGGTAAAATGCGTCGCGAGCCGCTTTCGCTGAAATAGAATCGACTGGTAAAGTGTATTAAATAGCGCGGGTTCATTGTGTTCTTGAAGGTCTTGGCTTAGATTCAACGTCTAAGCATTCAAGAAGCATGCCGAATCTCAGATTGTTTGGCCGGTAGAGGAAATTAAAGGATACTTTGGCATCACAGAGCTCATCGAACGTCACTAAAACGCGACTGATTGAGCGCTACTATAATACAATATCTATTGCTAGCCATTATATCTACTGGATTAAAGGTGATACAGATTAGGGCTAAAGTGGCATGATTCGAATTGCTCTAGTGACGCCATATAAAAGCATTACACTATCCTGGTCAAGTGTCCAAACATACTGAAGTTTTCCAGTTAAAAAATGATAACAGCACAACCTCCCCCCCATTAAATAAACATAATTCAGGATTCGTACCAGCTGCGTACAGATGGAAGCATTCCAAATTACGGTAAGCCGCCCCGCTGCTGATGTTCACAACGCAGCGGTGACCGCTAGGGAATGTCTGCAGGAACAGCGAGTTCAGCAATACGAACGAGTTGAAATTCAACTGCATGTAGTTGCTGATTAACGCCGTGTCGGTCAGCTGAGAGGCGCGCTGGTCGCCAGGTCCCAGCGTCGCGGCATTCTGGATCAAATACGCCGCATCCACCTGGAACAAATGTGTTATAGCAAAAGTTGCCACATATGCAAATAGTTAGATAGTTACTGAATAGATCACAAAAAGATCAATCTATATCAGGACTTCGAATAAATTTGTATTGTGTAATTAAGCGCCATTTCAATTTGACACGGGAGAAATGTGCGATCAATATTCTGAAAATTTCTCTGATGCTAAGCAGAGCAAACGAGGTAACATTTTAATTGTTCTTTTCTCTCGGAGAGAACAATAATCATACTTCTGAACTATTCCAGGCGTAATTAGCAAAAGCAGAAATGTAAGGCATTTCATTTTTCAGATAGCAAGAAAATAAGCAAATCTAATATGAATCATTGCCGACCTGTCCGGCTTTGGTCTTTACATCGTTGAGAAGCTGCGTGAACTCGGCGGCGGTGGCAGTACCAATATCGCAGATGGAAGTTTGCACAGTCACCTCACCGGCGCGCTGCTTGGTGATCTCGTGTTGGACGAGATCGAGTCGGGCCGAGTTGCGCGCCAGCAACAATAGTGTCGAACCGGCGCCCGCTCGTTTACCCACTTCGAGCGCGATCGCACGGCCGATACCTCGGCTCGCGCCCGAGATCACGCACACCAGCTTCTGTCCGTGCAAAACCATCTAAAATGAATTACAGTCGCAGCATTTTTGACACAACACTGCAAATGAATGACAACAACAATGAACACGAAAACCTAATTTTGACAATCAATACAACACGAAAAAACGATGAAGAAGAAGCTGCCTAAAATGAAGGTAAGACGATCAAGGCTGTTCGTAATTTAATGTCAACTCTGGTAGATCGGGTTGGAAAAAACCAGGTCAAAGTACAAAATTCATCATAGATAAAGGTAGGGCAGGGGTAGGTTACGATTTCAAAAAAAATCAACTCCTTTCATTTACTCGGCTACGCGCAAAGAGTACGTAAGCTTAGACTTAATTAAACCCAAGCTAAGCTCTAAGCATCACTCATTCTGCACTCCTACAACTTTATTTTTCCCTTTTACCATCAATTTTACGAGAATCTTCATCGTAGAATTGCCATGGAGGTTTGAGCGCCCACCGAATTGTTACACACGATAGCACTTCTAATCGTTCCGGGATTCACTGCTGTATCTATCATAAATATGGAAAGAAACCCATTTCGGTGGCGCTTGAAAGATCCGCAAGAAGATACTGCTCTCTCATAAATGTAAATATGTCAACAAATCAAAAGTTTAACGGCTAATTACGCGTAAAAGGACCAGTTTGTAATTTCTTTGTTCTACGTTTAAGTCGCGCGGTTTACCGTAATCACTTTCAAGTGAAATCAGGGAGCGATTTGAACAATAGCCAAACCCCAGCTCTGTTTCGGCCCGTATCCACCCCTTTTTCTCCTTGAGGGAGATCTTCAACTCAACTACTCACGTCATTTTTGATCATAGCGTAAACAGGACTTCACTGCTTCAGAATCTCCAAGACCGAGTGGTCCTCTTTTTGACTGAAACTGACGATAATCTGACGATTTACCATCAGATCTGACGCTGTGTCCGAATTGAACCAATTGAGCGATCGAAGTGAAATTTGATCTTAGTTTCGTATCTGAAAGTTCCAATTAGGGTTCGACATATTGATTAGGTGAAGTTTGCGCGAAAGAGCTATGGTTGACGCGATGCTGTTAACTGTGGAGCATAAATTCTCGCATCTGAGCGATCTCTGACCCTTCTGCGCGAGCTGCGATAGACACAGTGCTCAGACCCGTAACTCAGGCGGATCGTTGGCTGGTCCATAGTGTGCTCAGATCTAAGTTATCGACGAGTACTTTCTTAATCACAAATTATCACACATCCACTGATAGCTGCGATTTATAGTTTAGTCAATATGCCATTATTGCGGCGTGATGATTGTCTTTTGATAAAAGACTTTTCTTAGAAGTTGAGGCACGATCTCGTCAGTCCTTCGTTGATGATACCTGCGCAGGAGGCGAACCCGGAAGGGCGAAAGTTCCAGTTTCTGAGACGCGGCCAAGGATTTATTCAGACGAAATACGGAAGAGTGAAATACCCCCGACTTCCGAGCAGCAACCCGGCGGGCACGATGCCGCTCATTCAATCGAACCCCACGGATCCACCAGAAAATGTCAGTTTACTTTTTTATATTCGTTTCGATGTAATTTCAAGGATCCTGCTCGCATTTGCCGATCAATAAGTTGCTAATAACCTTCGCTAATTTTTCAAAAAATGAACATAATTGATACTGGTTTCATTGCATTTTGAGTTTAAAAATTTGGCCTTCTTGAACAAGTTTATATTTCATACTAATTTGAGATTCTGATTTGTGCATAATGAAATTTTATATTTATAACAATTTCCCACATTTAAGCAGGGCGGTACGTCCCACCACTCTTATCCACTTTCAGTCCACGCAAAAGTAGGGGCTGCGGACTAAGACATGTTCTGATAATTTCTGTCGACCAGGTCGCCAGCGGATTAAATTCTTAACTATTGTGGATTGATTCGTGATCATTACTGCTCAATACTACTTTGTGACGCGACCTTTTCATTTAGCGTCCACCATCGGACAGCGGTTGTCATGAATTGGAGGAGGGATCGCTGCAGACGAATCGGACGTCGTCCTCTGAGATGACAATGCACGATTATGACACCACGGCCGCTTTCGAACACCTGGAACAGCGGATCAGCGCCGAAAGCACGCCTATGCAGGTTAGGGAGTTTTTCTTTATACCGCAAGCTTATATGAATACTATAATCGCCCTGAGGTGCAGGTTAACCTGAAATGTTCACGTCGACTGTTTATATGCGCGCTTGGCAGTGAAACACGCTCACGAAATCGAAGCTTCCAACCGCCCCAATTAAACGTAATTTATTGCATGCTCTAAACAAGTTGTCTGTTTCATAGTCCTTGACCATTGGATAGTTGTGTTCACATATGTGAGGGAAGCCAAATTGTGATGGCAAAATCAACCTCTCTCGACGAGGTTAGGTGTAAATCACATTCTGATTGGTAAATCATTTTAAAATGTTAACCAATTCAATCGTAATTTCAGGGCATGGGTCATGGACGTCCGCGAGTGACCGAAGTGCGAGCAACAGGCGGAAGTAAGTTACTTTTGCCTTTAAAAGGCAGCTATGGATATCAAAAAATGATGATGTTAGGTCAAGTTAGGCTCTTAAAATTATCATTACACGTTTAATTTTTTGTCTCGACTGTAATGTATAATGAGTGAAGAATTCTTTCACACCCGGTCGACTTACCTAAAGGTATACATGTCTCTTTTTTTGACATTGCAACGAATTTTCGAAGGAATTAAAGTCACGTAGGGCAGTCGAAATTGCCAGCAATCATAGCGCTGCGATCACCAGTGAATATGAGAAACTCTTTAATCCATTCTTTAGTTTTTCATGATTGTTCGAATCTATTTTAGCGAGTGATCGGGAAAGCGTCGAGTCAGGCGAGCTTGGTTCTCTGACTTCGAGCAATTGGAACCGACGACCGACCATTACCCCATCCCCTTCGCTGCAGGAACCGTACGAAGGACAGCAGGTAGATTCAGCAAAGAATGAACTTATATTATGACTTAACATATGAATTATTCGACAAAGTATACACTATTCGACTTGAAGTATTAAATATTTTATCTGAATTTTTCGATTCAAAAGCATTCGCGGTGATACAATAGCTTCAGACTAGGAAGCTTTTTGACGCTTTGAGAGTAAGATCTAGAAATCGCCGCTGTACTGTCATAATTTCATTGCGCGTGTTTCGCACAGCTTCAATTTCAGCAGCGACGCGACCGGTTAGCTCCACCCGCTACCACTTTGCCGTCGACGGTCGTCGACGGCGATGGTCGGTCCGCGCCGACGGTCCAGCCGTTCGCCCCTCTACCACCGTCGCTTCGGCGATTTCCCCCGCCACCGCCCGTCTTCAATCCTCCTCTTCACTTTCCTCTGCCACAAAGAGTAAGTAATTCCATGCAGACACCGAACATGTTCAAGACGCTCGAAAAGAGAACACAGAACAGTGTTGTAGTAAATAGCCGAGCAGCAAAGTCCAATATAAGCGATTTTTAGCATGGTTCATACTGTGACGGCGCTCGTTTCAGAATCAGCCAAATTCTTGGGTTCCGAGACCGTCGCCGCTCTTGAATGACTACTTCACGAACACGGAGCAACGACCCGTTCATCCATTCGCAGTCGGCGTTCGGCCAGTCGAACAGCAGCGGCTGGCCGACCAGTTGCGCGCCATGATCGCTCAGTTGGACCTCGACCAAGCCGCTTGCAAGAGGGTCAGTAATTATTTTTGCCTCTCTTTTTTACTCTAGATTGATAAAATAAATATCATATGATTTATTGGAACGCAAAATTTTAGATCAACTTGTTCAAATAGACGCATTTTTGGATTCTTTGATTCAAGAAGCTATATATTCTTGAAATTTTACTTCATTCAAGGCCTCTCTAATATTTCTATTACAGCATGCAACCGTAGCCTCGTAGTTCTATATTTAAATGAATTACATTTGACCATACCCGCCTATTGCTCTGCTGCTGCTGAGTTGAAAATTTTGTCTCCTGATTCAGGCTCGAGAAGAATTCGAGAAAGTGAAGGCACAAATGGCTGAGGAGCGAGCCGAGTCTCGACGCGAAGTTGACGCTTTGCGCAGCGAATTTGAGGAGTACCGTGACATCGAACTTGAAAAATTGCGCAAGTCCAAGTCGTTTCTCGAAAGACAAAAGAAACTGATCGACAAGGACGAAAGTGAAAGGATCAAATTGCTCAAAGAAGAGGTGAGTAGCAGAATCTTCCATAAATTTCGANAAAAATTGCGCAAGTCCAAGTCGTTTCTCGAAAGACAAAAGAAACTGATCGACAAGGACGAAAGTGAAAGGATCAAATTGCTCAAAGAAGAGGTGAGTAGCAGAATCTTCCATAAATTTCGATACTGTTCAAGGATGCAGCTCCTGCGGACTTAAGTGACCGTCATATAACATACATTCAATGTTGGCCCTGACCAAAGTATGAAAATATAATCTGACTGCGTAATTCCAGCAGACAGTTAAGAGGGTATCCAAATTCACCCAATTGAGTTATTTCAGTGTAAGATGTTTTGACTTAGAGTACTGCGTTTTTTTGCATATGTTTGTGTATGTAAGGTCGATGGACTAAAAATTAAAAATCGTTTCAGATCGTTGATCTACAGAATGACATTTGCGAACGAGACCGTCGAAGCAGCGATCAGCGCGCGAAAATCCGCGAGTTGGAATGCAAACTATCGGAATTGGAGAAGAGTGTGGCGCAGCTCAGGCTGGACAATGAGCGGTTGGTGCAGCGAAATCGAACGCTCGAACAGAGCACAGCAAAAATACGCGGACAAGCGGCGCAACAAGCCATGACACTTCAGGTGCGGTTATAGTCTACGTATTTCTACTTTAATGTTCACTCTGCGTCACCCCATGTATCTATAACATAGCATTGATTTGACGGTTTTCAACGAGTTCTTGTCAGAAAATTCGAAACTTTGAAGAGTAGAATAGTAGAGTATTTTTTCAGTTTAAAGAGAAATGGGTTTAAAAAATGGTCAAACATGCAAAGTTGTTCGCAGTTATCATCCTCTGCTCTGTTTGTATGATATTCCGCTGTAGAACTCATGATGACCTACGCGGTTTAGGCGCAAGGGTCGGTCGCGCGCCGGTCGTCCCGACCGCAGTCGACGGGCACTCCGGAAGCGCTGCGTCGCGCATACAAGGAGAACGTCGCTCCGAGCAGCGCGCCGCCTCTCACAAACGGCGCCTCCAAGACAGTCCGTTTCCAGTTGCCCGACGATGCCGCTTCCCCCTCCACAAACTTCGATGATTCGACACCCGTGAAAAGATATGACAGTGCACTCTCCGGCAGACAGTTTGGCACCCAGCTGCAGCAGCACGATCACGTCCAGGTCATGTCGCCCTTGAACGGCATGGTATGGTACTTTAATGTTCAGCTTTTTATTCTCTTTAATACGAATTGGATAGCGGCTATTCTCTAATGTCAGTCAATAAAATGCAATAATTTATTCAGAGTGTTTAGCGATTATCTTTCAAAAGATCGCAGCTCAAAAATGCCCCATGAATACACTCATTACCCGACTTATGTTGTCCATAATCTTTGCTTTTCACGTATGCCTAACTTATTTTAGTTAGACGCGCGCTAATCAGTACGTTGATAACTTTGAATACGGTACGCGCTAAATTTAAACAAAATACTTTCAACATATGCTGGCAGTGCACAGTTTTGCATGTCGTACAAAAATCAAAATAGAAGAATTTAATACGAGCGACCAAATTCATGCATTTCAGTAAAGATTACTTGATTGCAGAAAGTGGTGCGCACAGAATACACTGAAACGGGCGGTGTCTGCACGACATACGCGGATGCGTCTTCTTGGACGAAACACACGCTCGAAGCCGATCGCTGCAGTAACTACTTGTACTCGAACGGCGACATCAAGTGGATTCACAGCAGCAAGGTTCTTACGGTCAGTTTGTTGCTACAACTGTGATGGATATTACTATTGTTGTTTGGAATGATGCGCATCACACGTGTGGGGGAAACCAAGAAGCGCGCCGCGTATTTTACAATATTATCGATGATTTAGCGCGATATGGCAAGCCAACTCGCTCGTTTGTACAAATCCCTGTTTAATCATGTTAAACGAGTGGATTAACCAATACAAAGTGATATGGGATGAAATCTTTTTAATGCTGCTTATTCTACCGTCTCATTTTTCCCTTTTTGAGGCAAAAATTAGTTAATAGGATTAGATATGGATACTGATCCTGCAAAAACAGCGAATTCGGGTGGCTTTTTAGTGACACGGAAGAATATGACATCTTGGATGTTTAACTGGTAATACACTACCACCAGCATGGGGGTTTCTTACCACACTGTTTTGGTTCTCTTGAGGCACTTTTAGCTGAAAGGACGCCTCTTTTCTTGATATGATGCAGCTTTAACTTGTGCTCTGGCAGCATTAAAGTCATCGCGGAGCATTGCATTAAGTTGGACGCTCATTTTTCGTATGAGTAATATAATCAGCAAGTGTAATCAACACTGTTCGTTGCAGGTGGATCGATTTGCGAACGGTCAAATGACCGAAGCGATCGTCAACGGAAAAGCGATCATCCGACATTTTGTTTCGGGCCAGTTGGACATCTTCCACGATGGCGACGGTCATTCGGTCAGCTGCTACAAACCAACCGGCATGCGCGTTGAAATCTTCGACGGCAAAATTGAAAAGTACGTTTGTTTTAGTTTAATTTTGGCTATATAAGGCAACCGTAAACGTTTTGCTAGTCCTTTCTTCCGGACATCTCTTGCTATCGATTCTTAGACGCGATTAAAGCATGACAAAAAATTGTGCACGCCCTGTCTTACGCAGGTCCCAAATACAACAATCGCATTTTCGTTTGTTACAAGCTTTTACTTCAGTAATCAAAATACTGCATTGACAGAATCATGTAAAGACGCAATTTAAAAATAATAAATCGATTTCGATTGCAAGTGATGCGCAGAACTTGACAACTCCCGTCTGTTTGCCTGCGCCAGTAAAGGAAATGATTTTTAATATAATAATGTTAGATTTATGATCAGCGTCAAACGCTGCACGTGCTTCAAATAGGTTCAATAATTAGAAATGGAATTACCTCATTGAAAGTTTGACAGTCCAATAGTGAAGAGAATTTGCTTTTTGGTTCTGTGAAATAGTTTCATTATTGTTATCAAGGGATCAGACTGCGAACATAACCGCGTCCATCGAATTCGCAGCTGTTGGTCCTCATTCTGACGCGACTGATTCGTTATAGATATCTGCTGGACGGTACGATGACGATGAGACGTCAAAATGAAAGAGTGGAAGTGACAGTGCCAGTAGTAGGATCCAGGTCGACATTCAGGAACGATCAATCTTTCGTGGAAACGAGATCGGATGGCAGCACCGAACTGCACACGGCGTCTTACGTCGTAAGTTTTATTTCCATAGCAGTCTTGAAAATCGAACTACATCTGCTCGATCTTCTCTAAAATGCAGTTTGCATCTTTTGCAATATGCATTTTAGATGTATTTTCGAGAGCTCAGAGATTGCTAAGAGCCCTGCTGAGGCACGCGCGAAATGCCGTGTTTAAAGTGTCATTTATTTAGCTGCAACATTGCATGGGGTAAAGAGAAAATCAAGTGGGAAGAAGTGGCACGCAGTAGTTATTATTTTCTGATCTCTATCGTTCCTAAGCCGCCAACTTTTGCCAAGAGCCATTTGTATTCATATCTTTAATACTGAATGTGAACTGCGTTTTGCAATGCGGACATTTTCAAGAGCAGGACTCTCCTTTCTGTTATGTAACGATAATAATTTTCGAGTACGGAAAGTTGACATTGCAGCTTCGCCGATGGCCGACCGGCGACGTGAAAATTAAATTTATTGTCGTCGATGTGGAGTTGACGATGTTGGTGAACGGTTTGGGGACGATCAAGCACGTTCTCCCCTCCGCTGAGAAGCGCCTCTGCTGCGAATGGCCTCGACAGGAAAATTGATTCGCTGCCAACTTTACTGTACATTTTGACTGTTTTATCGTTAATTGCGTAACGCCTTGATAATCAAGGAATGAAAATCTCTCATGAGGGTAATGCATTTCTGGGCGGATCAGTTCAAAATTTATCCTGTATATTAGTGGACTTTTGACTTGTTACAAAAAATCTGAGGAGCCTCTCGGCCGAATCTCATTTATCGCATAGTTATATTCGAGGTCTTTCTGTACTCAACAATATATCTGCGACCATCCGCGCCTCAATATTATGATAGTTAACCGTTCGTTCACTCCTTTTTTAGTACTGTTGAGAATATAGAAGAGAAATCAACTGCTTTACTTCTTTGAAAAGTAATTCCTCAGGAAAAGGCGTAACGTGATTTATATATGTATACCACAGGGCTCTGCTCTACTCACTTCGTCGTATGCAATAATGACATTGTTTGATAATCCTCGTTATTCGTCCTTCGTGCACAACTGCCGAACGTTCTAGATAGTATAGTCGATTGCCTTGGTTGTTTAACGTCTGCCGCCTCGCTTCTGCCTTTTGCATTGATGAACGGAAATGAGCGCTGTGCACTTATGCAAAAAACTGATTCAACGGGTGACTACTGCTTCTGCTGTTAATCTTGTCTCGCGGTTTTATGGATATGGTTTAATAAATGTAAATACCGGCGTCTTGGTTGATTTACATAGAAATTTCTTCGTACTGCACCCTTCACAGCACTTGCAAAGCACGCACTCGCACTTACAAGATACTAGGTATAACATTAAACCAAGATAATCAATCGAGTGCGGTAGCGCACGGCCTCGTTCCTATATGCTTTTCTTCACGCGCGAATTTTAGTACAGGGCGCAAAAGTGAGATGTTGCGAACCGCCGAACAAAACGATCTATTAAACGGCTAAGGGCAGTACGCGAGGAAGTTTGCGTTTGGCGCTCGAGAGAGGTGTCAGTCAGAGCCTGCAAATCGACCGATTAATGAAAGCGTCACCTGCGGCTCTTAGCGACACACATGATCGGCGTATCACCTAGCTGTCAGCTAGTCTCTTCTTATTTGCAGACAGCCTGGACAGATCGCGCTGTCTTTTCCACAGTGCTTATGGGCGCGATTGCAATTTGTTTACTGCTACCAGTATTTCATTAAAACTGTTTGCGAAGCCTTTGCTATGTGTTTGTAGTTTGTCTTAACATATGTTTTTGCTTTGGCCATATTTCCAGTGGTCATCATGATATGGGGCTGACTTTTTTGCTAACAAATTTTATCGATCCCGATTCGAATCCAATTGACATAAGAAAGACAATGCACTCTCTAAATCTAGTTCATCGAAATTCAATGAAGTGTTCGCTGAATATCAATGAACTGTTTATTGAATAATATCAATGAACTAAATTTAAAGGGCATTTTTAATATTGCGCATTCTTTCTGAACCATTAAAGGCTATCTGTATTAAAACTGTCTAGGTTATCATAGATTCTGTTTCGGCGTTAGATATGCAACGATCGTTGAATCATTTGGGAATTGCCCGTTTAACATGTTTTACAGTGNGCTAAAACTTACTATTGCTGGTGCTTCATTGGGTCGCTAGACATTTCCAAAGATATCCAATGGAGGCGCCGATTATTTGACTGCACATTCCAGTCGTTATTCTGAAAATGTTTGCCTGTTTGAATAAGTTTTATAACACGATGAAATGTTTTTTTGAGGTTACTAAAATTTCTGCTTTAACCTCAGATATCAAACCGACGAAGAATCATTTAGAATTGCCTGTTTGATATCACCCCACCTCAAAGACTGCAAGCATACTATTCATCAAATGAAGGTATATTTGGAAAGGCAGTTAAATTGTTTTCATTGTCATAAAATGTTCTACTAAATCAGACATTTGCAAGAAGACGTACTTGCCTACGCTTTTTATGCGTCCTAATGAAGGATTGAACCCCAATGGCATAAAACAGAAGTTTTGTTTATACCTATTTCGCTTATACCGGTATTTCTTTTGTACTGATCAAGACAGATCGGTCCTTGAGTGTATTCTCCCTTACAATGAGAATCATTTTTATCGATTAAAGAATGGGCAGACCCCACCTCTCATCAGAAAATGAGCTAATTATGATCAATGTAGCACTAATTGTTGCCTGCAGGGTAGAAAGAAGCTTTTAATGACTACATTAGGGATACTATAGTGTAGCGAGCGTACTTAAGCGTCAATAGTTGTTAGCCTGCCGCTTCGTCACATCCTTCGAAAAAGAAAAGTTATTTTTAGGCTAACAAGGTAGCGATTATTCGCGGTCCCTTGTCAACGAAAGAAACCCAACGCCAGACGGCCGAGGATTTTCAATTAAGCCTCAGACAGTGCGTGCATCTCGAAAGAGAAGGATGATGTACTGCGCGGTGCGAGTGTAGGCTGTCTTGGATCAAACTCAGTGAAGCGTTGTTTCAATAGCAACTAATTTCAACGCTGCATCCGACGCTCCACCGATCAATAATTGCGTCTTTTTTAATCCAAATCCCTAACAGCTATACAGTGAAGATCTTTTATTCGGTTATGTTTGGTAGCTTTGAAAATGATGTTTAGTCTACTGTTTGGGCAAGGATAGAGACATTTTAATGATATATGTTTCTAAAGCGTTCAGGTTATACCGGTATTTCGCTTATAGAGGTGAAAATCTGCCGGTCCCCATTTATCGCTATCAACGATCGTCACTATGTCCCTACACTAAAATCTTGTTGTTTTTGCCTCTATCGCTCTGCTAGACAACTGTAACTGCGACCGGCTATTTAGCTTGAACCGCTGCGGCACGACACCAGGCTTCTAACATTTAGCAGCACATTTATTTGAATTAAACAATTACTCCCGCAGGGACCTTCGGTCACCTAGAAAGGTAGTGATTCTCTACGATGAAGCCAAAGGCTCTCGTTAGAAAGTTTATTTTTACTCACTTTCCTCAACTGTTTGCTAGAAAGCGAATGGAGTATTAGCAGCTTAGACGGATATAAGGCAAATACGGCGAATATTCAGAAATAATCAAACAAAATTGATAAAATCGCTTAAAGGAGGAAAGAAATAATGAATCTAATTGCAAAAAAATGTAACACGCTAGTGGCCGCGAGAGACTTTACATCTTATTGCTAATAAAAAAAATTTTTTTAGACTTTATCAACTTGAATAATATGTTTCGGCGATAATGCGAGCTGTGTACGTGATTTTTGTATGTGCCGCACTTGGAATCGTATGGTGGAGTCAGCAAAGAAGTATTGTAAGCTTAGATACTCAGTAAGTGGTTTCAGTTAAACAGTTGCAAAATGCTATTTGATATATAGTTTTCGCACAATCAACTGAATGATATCACGTTCACCAATATTCCTTTTAAACGAATTTGCCTTTTACAAAGCTTTTACCAAATAAGGAATGAAATTATTTGCACCTCGATTTGTCCAATCCCAGTCCGATTCAGCACATCATTTATGCTTAGTCTTTTTATAATCGCCGGTGCGCCTCAAAAAGTTGGCTACAGAGAGACACTTTTCGAGTTATCACTAATATGTGTTAAGGTTTGGAAATTTATCATCTCTTAATAGAATAATATTATTTTAGCATGAAGGCACCTTAAGAAGGTGCTCTTTTCGTTCTCTTCTTCTATCGATACTGCAAATAAATGCACACTGCTTCTTTGGTATGATATTCAGATTTACTCTATGAGTGATTTAGCATAAGTAGCATTATGGGCATGCTAAGAGAGAGCCGTAATCAGCTGGATATGGAAAAGCAACCACAAGCTAACTGCCAGAGGTGGACTAATATGCGCGACGGTTTCCGCCGATGCTTGCTTGCTAAGTATAACTCAGTTAGCAGCAACCTTCTATCGAAAAGTTTTGCTCAATTCTGGAATGAATGCCTTATTATGAGCAACATTTTTGATACCGTCAGGCAGTTTCGACTTGCAATCTACAGTAATAAGGATGAAAATAAATTCGTGATGAGGAATTCAGTTGGGTTTGAAGATTCTTACTGCGTTTTTGTCACTCTTGGAATTGGCGGTGACGTCACTGCGGAGACGAAATTTCGCGCGGAGAACTTGAATTGTGAATTCTTTGGAGCTGATCCAATTGAAGAAAATAATAAAGCGGCATATTCGCCATTAGGGGAATATTTTCAAGTCGCTGTTGGTGGCTCAAATGGAAGCATAGTTGCACAAGTATTATCTGATGGCCAATACAAACCAAAAAGAGTGGAAGCGGTAAAAGATATTATTCATTTATATCATATTACTTATCCTTTAAATTTCGTTTGAACTTGTTATTCCTTTTTTCTGTTTTTACAAAAGATTGCGTACTCAGCCACTTTCTACTGAAAATATTGTATCACTTTTATTTGCAGGTCGACCTTGTCACATTCTTGCTGTCACTTGTCAATCGGACCGTAATACATCATTTATGGATAGATATTGAAGGACCGGAATATCGTGTTTTACCATTATTACTAAAAGGTGGAGCACTTGAACGCAGCAATGTTATTGTGTGCCAAATTAATATTGAGCTACACTTACCACTGGAATATTATGGCGTGACTGAAGATCAATTCGGTGAATTAATTACCGAATTTGCGACTAATTCGCACTATGTAATGCTAAATTATACTTTAGCGGGAGGTCATCATAGAGCCTTCTTTGCAAATGGATATCATCAATATTGTGTTCGACGTTATTTGGGTCAGTTTTGTGATCCATAAAACAGCTTAGCAGCTTTTCGGAGAAAACTATATTTCGTACGCTCCCTGTTTCCTTTAAAATTCAGTGATAACAATTTGATTATACACCAGTTCTCAAAACTCATTCTCTCAAAGCCGTTTCGATTATAAGCATCGGGCTTGTTTCACGGTTTCGAGTCATACAGGGGGAATATGAGAGTATATAATTCTACAGTTGCTACTTGTGCGAGTGCTGTCACACGGTTTACAGAAATCAAAGTAGCATCAATTCATGACATTGTGGATGTACAGTTCAGTGATGATTCTTGAGCTGTTTTGTGAACTTCAGTTCAAGCCATGCCGTGTTTATGATTGATTATGACAGTTAAAAAGGCAATAAAAGTGCTACATTGGAAATGTTTTATACTACTACGCTAACGCATAGGTTCTTCTTTCTAAAAGTGACTAACGGCAGTACGTTTTTCGTTAGCATTGCCACACAAAACATAGGGACACCTAAACAGAGCAAGGTGGCTGTGTCCCTATGTTTTGTGTGGCAATGCTAACAAAGAACGTACTGCCGTTAGGCTCTTGTCTTCTTTCTAGCCATAAAAATGAATGATAGGCGTGCTCTACGCGCGTTCTACGCTCATAAAGCATACTTTTGTGCATATCTCGAAAATAAGCTCAGAAATCAGACTATGAAAGACACTGACAGTGAAGTGTTATAAGGGGTGTGCCAGATATAATGGTGGTATTTGTATGTTTTGATTATCAGAGTCAGCCTGTTATTTCTGACACACACATTAGAAATTTTTGCGCGTCTACAAGGTGCCTGTGAGGGATGAAACTCAGCAGGTTTTCCCTATTTCCGAAATATGTACAGTAGAATCGGTCTATACCTGTTATGCTTATACACGTATTCTGCTTATACGGATTATCTGATCGGTCCCAAAGCCTATTTCCCCATACAAATACGTTTGTTTTATAACGGTAACAGAGTCGGCAGACCTGCCATCAGAAAATGAGTTGCGCATGATGAATGCACGTGATATTAACTGTTGTCTGCAGAGTGGATAGGAACTTTCGTCGACTGTCTTAATGATGCTTCAATGTTGCTAGCACACTTCAGCTTCAACAGCTGTTAACCTGCCGCTACGTCACAACCTTTTCAAGTGAGAGTTATTCTTAGGCCAATTAGCTAGCGCTTATTCGTCATCCCATGTCAAAGAAAGGAACTAAGCGCCAGATGGCTGAGCATTTTCAAACCAGGCAGAAAATGGCGCATGCATCTGGAAAGAGAAAGATACAATATAGCGCGGGGCGAGTGTAGGCTGTCGCGAATCAAATCAGTGAATCGATGTTTCAATAACAACTCATTTCAACGCAGCGTCCGAACGTCCGTCCATTAATAACTGCGTCCTATTTGATCTTAGTCCCTAACAGCTATACAATACAGTCAGTTGATAATTTGGATCATATCGGTCGCGAACTACTTTGCGTCTAACTCTTCATAAACTCAGTTTAATAAAGCTCTGTCGATTTGAATAACAGTTTTTGGCGATAATGCGAACTAAATATGCAATTTTGGCTTGTGTCGCATTTGGAATCGTATGGTGGAATCAGCAAAGTCGTATTGTAAGCTTAGATGCTCAGTAAGTGGTTTCAGTTAAAAAGTTGCAAAATGCTATTAGTATTTGTTTTTCGCCGAATCAACTGAATGATATCACGTTCACCAATATTCCTTTTAAACGAATTTGCCTTTTACAAAGCTTTTACCAAATAAGGAATGAAATTATTTGCACCTCAATTTATCCAATCCCAGTCCGATTCAGCACATCATTTAAGCTTTAGTCTTTTTATAGTCGCCCGTGCGCCTCAAAAAGTTGGCTAGAAAGGGACACTTTTCGAGTTATCACTGATGTGTGTTAAGGTTTGGAAATTTATCATCTCTTAATAGAATAATATTATTTTAGCATGAAAGTAATTTAAGAAGGTGCTCTTTTCGTTCTCTTCTTCTATCGATACTGCAAATAAATGGACACTGCTTCTTTGATATGATATTCAGATTTATTCTATGACTAATTTAGAATAAGCAGCATATTGGCCATGCAAAAAAAGAGCTGCAAACAGTTGGATATGGAAAAGCTGTCGCAAGCTAATTGCTCGAGGTGGACCAATATGCGCGACGGTTTCCGCCAGTGTTTGCTTGTTAAGTATAGCTCAGTTGACAGAAACGTTCTTTCCAAAAATTTTGGCAAATTCTGGAAGGAATGTCTTATTACAAGCGAAATTTCCGATAACCTCAATCGATTTCGCTTAGCAACCTACCGCAACAAAGGTGAAAAGAAATTCGCGGTGAGGAATTCAGTTGGTTTAGAAGAATTGGAATGTGTTTTTGTCACTCTTGGAATTGGCGGTGACGTCACTGCGGAGATGAAATTTCGCGCGGAGAACTTGAATTGTGAATTTTTTGGAGCTGACCCAATTGAAGAAAATAATAAAGCGGCATATTCGTCAGTAGGGAAATATTTTCAAGTCGCTATTGGTGGCTCAAATGGAAGCATAATTACGCACGTAAAATCCAATGGCCGTTACAGACCACAAACAGTTGAAGCGGTATAGATTATACATATTGTTTTTTTTCAGTGGCCGATTGGTGTAGTGGTCTACACCTTTGCTCATCAGTTTCAAGGACGCGGGTTCAATTCCCGCTGAGGGCGGCCCCTCACCCAACCAAGGTGCTCATCCCTCCGTGGGTCGGGGAATTGGTAGCAGCTAAGCTGCGAATATACCGGCGACAGGCCCTCGCGACAGGCCGGCCGATGCTCTACCAGTCGCATCAACCATGGCCCAATGTCGCATCGCGACAACGGGTCAGAGGAGCGGACCCCGCTACCCTGTGGGACAACCGCTTAGCGGACACTGCGAATAGCGGTACAAACGCTGAAGAATAAAAAAATATTGTTTATTTTTTTCAGGTTACATAAAAAATTGCATTTTCGGCCAGTTTCTTCTGCAATTATTGTATAACTTTTGTTTACAGGTCGACTTGGTCACATTCTTGTTATCAAATGTCAATCGGACAGTAATTCATCATTTGTGGATGGATATTGAAGGACCAGAATATCGTGTGTTACCGTTATTACTAAAAGGTGGAGCACTTGAACGCAGCAATGTTGTTGTGTGCCAAATTAATATTGAACTGCACAAACCAAATGGAAACTATAGTGTGACTGAATACGAATTCGGCGACTTAATTACTGAATTTGCTAATAATTCGCATTATACAATGCTCCATTATTATTATGTTGGAGGTCATTATAAAACATTCTTTGCAAATGGATATCACCCATATTGTATTCGACGTTATTTGGGTCAGTTTTGTGATTCATAAAATAGCTTAGCAGCTTTTCGGAGAAACCTATTCTTCCGTTTGCTTTATGTATCTTTTGTAATTCAATGATAATAAACTGATTATACGCAAATTCTCAGAATGCGTTCTCTCAAAGCCTTCTTGATGATAAGTCTTTTAGTGTGAAGGATGTCGATAAGAAGAGTATTACACATGATCTTACCTCACGCGTCGCAGAAGATTCGTTTTAAAAAGAGTGCATATCTTTGCTTAGCACTTGCTTGACAATGCCGTGATCAAATTCATTAAATTTTTTTCAAAAAAACTTCAATGTCTGTGCTTATGCTAATTTTCAGCTCAGTTGGTTAAGTTTGGGCCAACTTATTCAAAAAGCAAATCGTATCATGCCTCTATGGACACACTGTAGATACATGAATTGTGCGCGTCTGCAAGGTACCTGTCGGCAATGGAACTCGGGTTCTTCTTTTCTCTGATGTGTCTATGTTTGTCAGTCGGATGATGGAAGCATAAGCGCAGTTCTATCAACCAGTTGTCGCTTGATAATGTGGACCATATGAGCAATTTGCTCTTCCGACGGAAAATCCTTGCGAAACATGCAAAAATGGCTCTTTTCAATGATTTGAAAGATATATTTTTATCAATTAATGAAAAATCAAGCAGATGATTCATGCAAATGTGTACTGTTGTTGACAGATGTGAAGCTGGCTATCTTGCTTCGAAGAGTACGGAATAGTTTTGCAACTTAAATAAGTAAATTATTTAGTTAAAATTAACTATCCACTAAAACTCTAAAACTCTAAAATGTTTTTTGATTCTCCGAGCCTGCTCTTCTATCCGGGGTTTATTATAATTTTAAGAGCAACTTTCGAGGACATTTATTATACTTTATTGATACTGCTAGCAATAATCAGGTACTGGAAGTTTCTATCACATCTGAAGTCACCGTGTTTTGCATTGAACTAAAGCGTGTTTTAATTGCCTCAAATAATTTTCTATCGACAGCCATATTAACAATTGGGTCTATAAAGAGACGATAATAGATGAGCAGAGCTAGTACATAATCAGTAATATAAATGATCTTCGAATCAATTTGTACACGTTGAGCGTCGTAAATACAATTAGTATTATTATATAATTCGCAATAATTAGTCACGACAAAAATATTGAAAAATGGTCGAAAAAGCGGCGGAAAGTAGCAAAATACGTAGACGAAAAATCCTACGAATAGCTTGTGAAACGATCGTCCAGTTTGCGAAATATTTGAGCAACTGCTGTTGTCAACGACCGCTGAATGGCCCAGTCTTAGCCGTGTTTCGTGTTTGTACACGAGATAAAGCACACTTGAGCACGTAATAATAACGGCAATTGAGAATAATTCATATAAAACAGCGGAAGTTATAGCAAATACTCCTTGATATTGCTCTTTGCAAGTAGCATTTTGATTAAACACATAAACTATGTTGATTTCTCCACCAAAAACTGTAAGCAGCAGCCCAATGGGCCACGTACATATGAGCGCTTTAATAATCAGCGAGGTTGAAATCTTTCTTCGGTATAAAAGTGGATTTTTTATGGCTATGAGTTTGGTGAGCGACAGAGCCAGATACGTTAATGAAGCCTGCAATTGGCTTGCTTTCAAATTCAACGATTTTGATTTGATATCACAGGGTGGTAAACTTTGAAATTTTTGCTACTCTTCAGCATATCGGTAAGCCTGAATATACGGGGCAGTCGAATTAATAGTCTCAGGAAATGGTTTCCTCTAACTGTTAACTGATTTTGGTTAAATCACAAGTTAATGCGATTTGCGAGATATTTATTTAGCAAACTTTGTTAAGCTTTAATGGCAAACAATTCGTGACAAAAATTTACAGTAAGAGCGCGAAATGAGATGGCGAAATGAAGCAAAATGCATTCTCGCATTGTACTACGACTATTGCGCGCATGTGACTTTTCATTTGTATGAGCATGAGTTCGGTGTTTTGGCTAAACAATGTTCTGCAAATTGCAATGAAACTGGAAAGATAGCACCATGAACTTTTATAGGTGGACTCGCTGTAACAATCGACCAAAGTCTTTCTAATTTCGTCAATATCTTCCAACACTTTACTATTGATATCGAGCAAAAATTAAGCTTCAGCTCAAAATCATATTATATTATATAATGATGCAGATACTTAAATCAGAAAGTTCGTGTCCGTTCGATGCTTCCGCTTGCTGCATTTCAGCGCACAAAATTTGATATATCTGCTAGATCAAAACCTTTGACACATGATTAAACTGAACAGTATATCCCTGTCCTAATAATAAAAAAGTTTCATAATGTCTCGAAAGCGAGAAGCTGAGAAATAGGGGGAAAAGGTTAGCAAAAGGTTACTGAGTTTTTTATCCCAAAAGCTGTCACGCAGCTAATCAAAGGTTACTGATCGATTGCGGTCTGACGCACATATCGTGACGTATGCCATGTAAACCCTATCCCGATCCTGTCTGCACGCCTTCCTCAGACGAAAAGGAAGGGACTTACTTGCTAGAATCTGGTGAGAGTTAGCGGCACTCATTAGAATCATCTCGCTTACTGTATCCCGAATTGTATCAGCATATCTTCTATATACGTTAATTAGCGACTAAAGAGCTTTTGTGAAAGAGAGAGGAATTCACAACACATAAAGAATCAAAATCTGCGCTGTCTTTTCAATGATTTAGCAAAAAGAGTAAGCAGAATAGTCAATCTAAAATGGCATCTTCGAATGGAAGCTTCAGTAATATAGCCGTAAAACTCAAAAATAAAACTCGCTGAGAAGTAGTTGAGAGCGAAGATGCCGGCAAGCGAGTATGATAGGCCCACACTGATCTCCAAGGTCATTTGAAGTCCTTTAATTATACAAACCGAAACACACGCGAGTGAGTCTCCAATTGACTTATTCACCAGAAAAAGATATAGCTTAGAAGAGACTGTCTTTTGACGCATGCCTAAAGATGTAGAAAAGTGTAAGCAAAAGTTACGCATTTTCTCGAAAATAAGCTCGGGGAAGGCTTATTTTTGAAAAAGCTTATTTGCGAAAAAATTCGATATTGTTTTGTTCATGTTCTATCCCAAGATCTGCCTCGATTCTTTAACAATCGTCCCAAGTAAATGTACTAAAAAACATTTAGGACTTGCAATAATAAAATAAAACAGAAGAGAGCAGCTAATAGGCAAAAAAGTGTACCTATCATACCGCAAATGGTCAAGTCACGATACGGTTTGGAATAGGAAACTATTTTGTACTATTTATTTTTTTAAGCATTTTATTTCTAAGTAAAGATCGACTTATAATCTAGCCGATCGTGAAATCCTTCCTCATTAAGAAAGCATCCAAATATCGAGCATGAATACGCATGTACAAAACGATGCGCAAAAATTAATTAAAAATATTGAGCCTAAAAGAGGCAAGCTTTTCAAGAATGTTTGTTGTGCTTCTTGCACCACCAATGATCAGGGGGAACCAATCGATATCTTTACCTGTGATGACGAAAAAGAGAAAGACGCCATTTAGTAGAATGCCGATTCCACAAATCGCACATGGAATATAAGTACTTATCCAATCAAGTGTCAGGTCTAAACGATCCCACCGGCTCTGTTCGTCGACAGAAAGCGGCACGCATGAATCATTTATTAGAGACATTCCAAAAGAGCCAACTTTCAAGTTTCACCGATATTCGCAAAAATAATCGGTATTAAAACTTTTTTATGCTGATAATAACTGTATCCGTAATACAAATGTGATTATCACAACTAAAAATTAGTAATAACGAATTACGATCGATGCACACTGTTCATAATGGATAGACAAAGACCAAATCGCTCGCATTACTTATCCAACTCAATCGTTAACTTCTTACCGCCGTCATGCCCCTCCTTCGCTATTGTTTGCGCATGATAGGGGCTCTGGAGCTAAGCTTATAATCTCTATGCGACAGAAAGTTACTCTTGCATACAGTCGCATTACCTTTGGCACTGCCTAAGTGATGCATGCGAACTCGACAAACAAAGTAGTAATCCATGGCTAAAGTGTCAGTATTCGCCAGCAATGTTCAAGAGACATCATTCGATTCTGACAGGGCCTCAGGGTCCGAACCGAAAAATGAGCGGGAGATGGGGCTACTTTCGGAATCATTGTCATTATAAAGAGGCAAATTTTCTGTAGAGCTCTTAGAATGCAGCATACTTTATCTGCTGATAACTGAATTTACAAGCATGTTAAATAACTTATATCTATATTTTCTAGGGTCTGGCAAATCGCGTAATTCTCTCAAAACACCTTGAGAGTTTACGCACGACTTTCATAATTATGATGCTTGCCCAGTTTTTTGAGCGCTACTGTATATAACAATATTTAAAAAAAATAATATATTTGCAACATTTGTACGCATCTGAATACAGAACGATCCTACATAAAAATGTAGCCTCCAAAACGGCCCTTTCAATTAAATCATCAAATAATGGAAGATAATGATCTGAAAAAGGGCTATACTGAATTACGGATCAGGACTAACTCTAAATTGACAGGAAGTTCAATTTTAGCAAAGCGCAGCAACTTGGATGTGCGCTTAACAAGGTGCACCTTGTACAGAGCACAATGACTGATCAAGTAAATCAAAGAACAGGGGAGCACTATTTGAAAATAAAACAGCACTGCCCTCAGTTAGCATCGACATAGGCACACCCCCGCTCAGCATGTCTTACCGCCGCGTGCACACTGCACTCCGTATGAATATAACCTTATCATAATTTTTCCTTGTGAATAATTGCAAGCGAAAATATTGCTTATTTGACTGCAGATTATGAGAAATGCGATCGAATACAATGATCAATCAAACAGAGCAAATTTCTGTGTTGGAAGGCCCTGTTCCCCCAGTCAGCCGCCCGTATTCTGAAACATTGAATTATACCTATGAAAAAAAGTTAAGCGGCGTTTTTCTCGCTATCAGGTATCCGAAGTCTTTCTCGCGCAGATGATCCTGAATCGAGTCAGGTGTACTTTTGAAAATTGACTTAATACCGTAATCACCGCGCGCACTTCGTTCACCCGCTCGAAGCGAGATATCTAGAGACGGGCAAAGGTGGTTCTGACCAGTCGCTCTCGTTCGGCCGCGCGCCCAGCAAAAACGTGCGTACAAATGTGGTAGTGAAATTACGGTACTGACCGCTAAACGCTGAACGTAAACTTCTAAATTCTCTAAAAAGCATTACAGCAGAGATAAAAATCGTTAAACAACTCGCAGGCTGTTTTTATGACATCAGCTTGCCTATGTGCCTTCATTTTGCTCAATAAGGGCAATAATAAGGTGAAAACGACCTGCGCAACACATACGGCTTTTCGGTTTTCTGCAATTTATTTAATAACGACGAATCGAGAGGCTCGGTTCCCTTCAAATTCGAAATCTATGGCATCGATTACCCCTATTTCTCCCTTTTCCGCAACTAATTACATCACTTTACCCCCGCAGTTTTTTGTTTGAACGTTTAGTA